>JANJGN010003225.1:25000-27500 GCA_026770705.1 Isurus oxyrinchus
GAGAGAGAGAGTGTGTGTGAGAGAGAGAGTGTGTGTGAGAGAGAGAGTGTGTGTGAGAGAGAGAGAGCGTGTGTGTATGTGAGAGAGAGAGCGTGTGTGAGAGAGAGTGTGTGTGTGTGTGAGAGAGAGTTTGTGTGTGTGAGAGAGAGAGAGTGTGTGTGTATGCGAGAGAGAGAGCGTCTGTGAGAGAGAGAGCGTGTGTGAGAGAGCGTGTGTGTGAGAGAGTGCGTGTGTGTGTGTGTGTGTGAGAGAGAGCGTATGTGTGTGTGTGTGAGAGAGAGAGAGCGTGTGTGTGTGTGTGAGAGAGAGCGTGTGTGTGTGAGAGAGAGAGAGCGTGTGAGAGAGAGAGCGTGTGAGAGAGAGAGCGTGTGTGAGAGAGAGCGTGTGTGAGAGAGAGGGCGTGTGTGAGAGCGATAGCGTGTGTGAGCGAGAGAGCGTGTGTGAGAGAGAGAGCGTGTGTGAGAGAGAGAGCGTGTGTGAGAGAGAGAGTGTGTGTGTGTGAGAGAGAGTGTTTGTGTGTGTGTGAGAGAGAGTGTGTGTGTGTGTGTGAGAGAGAGAGTTGTGTGTGAGAGAGAGAGTGCGTGTGAGAGAGAGAGGGCGTGTGTGTATGTGAGAGAGAGAGCGTGTGTGAGAGAGAGTGTGTGTGTGTGAGAGAGAGTGTGTGTGTGTGAGAGAGAGTGTGTGTGTGTATGTGAGAGAGAGAGCGTCTGTGAGAGAGAGAGCGTGTGTGAGAGAGAGTGTGTGTGAGAGAGAGAGTGTGTGTGCGAGAGAGAGTGTGTGTGAGAGAGAGAGTGTGTGTGAGAGAGAGAGTGTGTGTGTGAGAGAGAGTGTGTGTGAGAGAGAGAGTGTGCGTGAGAGAGAGTGTGTGTGTGCGTGAGAGAGAGCGTGTGTGCGTGAGAGAGAGTTTGTGTGCGTGAGAGAGAGAGCGTGTGTGCGTGAGAGAGAGCGTGTGTGCGTGAGAGGGAGAGCGTGTGTGCGTGAGAGAGAGAGCGTGTGTGCGTGAGAGAGAGAGCGTGTGTGCGTGAGAGAGACAGCGTGTGTGCGTGAGAGAGAGCGTGTGTGCGTGAGAGGGAGAGTGTGTGAGGGAGAGAGAGTGTGTGTGTGAGAGAGAGTGTGTGAGAGAGAGTGTGCGTGGGAGAGAGCGTGTGTGCGTGGGAGAGAGCGTGTGTGCGTGAGAGAGAGCGTGTGTGCATGAGAGAGAGCGTGTGTGCGTGAGAGAAAGCGTGTGTGTGAGTGAGAGAGAGCGTGTGTGTGTGAGAGAGAGAGCGTGTGTGAGTGAGAGAGAGCATGTGTGAGAGAGAGTGTGTGTGTGTGTGTGTGTGTGTGTGAGAGTGTGTGCGTGTGTGAGAGAGAGTGAGCGTGTGTGTACGTGAGAGAGAGAGCGTGTGTGAGAGAGAGAGAGCGTGTGTGAGAGAGAGAGAGCATGTGTGAGAGAGAGTGTGTGTGTGTGAGAGAGAGAAGAGCGTGTGTGTATGTGAGAGAGAGAGCGTGTGTGGGAGAGAGAGAGCGTGTTTGTATGTGAGAGAGAGAGCGTGTGTGAGAGAGAGAGAGCGTGTGTGAGAGAGAGTGCGTGTGAGAGAGAGAGATTGTCAGAGAGAGAGTGTGTGTGAGAGAGAGAGTGTGTGTGAGAGAGAGAGAGTGTGTGTGAGAGAGAGAGAGTGCGTGTGTGAGAGAGAGAGAGCATGTGTGAGAGAGAGCATGTGCCTGTGTGAGAGAGTGAGAGTGTGTGTGAGAGAGTGAGAGTGAGTGTGTGAGAGAGTGAGTATGTGTGAGAGAGTGAGTATGTGTGAGAGAGAGTGTGTGTGTGAGAGAGAGCGTGTGTGTGTGTGAGAGAGAGCGTGTGTGTGTGTGAGAGAGAGCGTGTGTGTGTGTGAGAGAGAGCGTGTGTGTTTGAGAGAGAGAGAGAGTGTGTCTGTGTGTGAGAGAAAGCATGTGTGAGAGAGAGCATGTGCGTGTGTGAGAGAGTGAGAGTGTGTGTGAGAGAGTGAGAGTGAGTGTGTGAGAGAGTGAGAGTGTGTGTGAGAGAGAGTGTGTGTGTGAGAGAGCGTGTGTGTGTGTGAGAGAGAGAGCGTGTGTGTGTGAGAGAGACAGAGTGTGTGTGTGTGTGAGAGAGAGAGTGTGTGTGAGAGAGAGTGTGTGTGTGAGAGAGAGAGAGTGTGTGTGTGAGAGAGAGAGCGTGTGTGAGAGAGAGAGCGTGTGTGTGAGCGAGGGAGTGTGTGAGAGAGAGAGTGTGTGTGAGAGAGAGAGTGTGTGTGAGAGAGAGAGTGTGTGTGAGAGAGAGAGAGCGTGTGTGTATGTGAGAGAGAGAGCGTGTGTGAGAGAGAGTGTGTGTGTGTGTGAGAGAGAGTTTGTGTGTGTGAGAGAGAGAGAGTGTGTGTGTATGCGAGAGAGAGAGCGTCTGTGAGAGAGAGAGCGTGTGTGAGAGAGCGTGTGTGTGAGAGAGTGCGTGTGTGTGTGTGTGTGTGAGAGAGAGCGTATGTGTGTGTGTGTGAGAGAGAGA
>JANJGN010003225.1:35000-37500 GCA_026770705.1 Isurus oxyrinchus
GCGTGAGAGAGAGCGTGTGTGCGTGAGAGAGAGTTTGTGTGCGTGAGAGAGAGAGCGTGTGTGCGTGAGAGAGAGCGTGTGTGCGTGAGAGGGAGAGCGTGTGTGCGTGAGAGAGAGAGCGTGTGTGCGTGAGAGAGAGAGCGTGTGTGCGTGAGAGAGACAGCGTGTGTGCGTGAGAGAGAGCGTGTGTGCGTGAGAGGGAGAGTGTGTGAGGGAGAGAGAGTGTGTGTGTGAGAGAGAGTGTGTGAGAGAGAGTGTGCGTGGGAGAGAGCGTGTGTGCGTGGGAGAGAGCGTGTGTGCGTGAGAGAGAGCGTGTGTGCATGAGAGAGAGCGTGTGTGCGTGAGAGAAAGCGTGTGTGTGAGTGAGAGAGAGCGTGTGTGTGTGAGAGAGAGAGCGTGTGTGAGTGAGAGAGAGCATGTGTGAGAGAGAGTGTGTGTGTGTGTGTGTGTGTGTGTGAGAGTGTGTGCGTGTGTGAGAGAGAGTGAGCGTGTGTGTACGTGAGAGAGAGAGCGTGTGTGAGAGAGAGAGAGCGTGTGTGAGAGAGAGAGAGCATGTGTGAGAGAGAGTGTGTGTGTGTGAGAGAGAGAAGAGCGTGTGTGTATGTGAGAGAGAGAGCGTGTGTGGGAGAGAGAGAGCGTGTTTGTATGTGAGAGAGAGAGCGTGTGTGAGAGAGAGAGAGCGTGTGTGAGAGAGAGTGCGTGTGAGAGAGAGAGATTGTCAGAGAGAGAGTGTGTGTGAGAGAGAGAGTGTGTGTGAGAGAGAGAGAGTGTGTGTGAGAGAGAGAGAGTGCGTGTGTGAGAGAGAGAGAGCATGTGTGAGAGAGAGCATGTGCCTGTGTGAGAGAGTGAGAGTGTGTGTGAGAGAGTGAGAGTGAGTGTGTGAGAGAGTGAGTATGTGTGAGAGAGTGAGTATGTGTGAGAGAGAGTGTGTGTGTGAGAGAGAGCGTGTGTGTGTGTGAGAGAGAGCGTGTGTGTGTGTGAGAGAGAGCGTGTGTGTGTGTGAGAGAGAGCGTGTGTGTTTGAGAGAGAGAGAGAGTGTGTCTGTGTGTGAGAGAAAGCATGTGTGAGAGAGAGCATGTGCGTGTGTGAGAGAGTGAGAGTGTGTGTGAGAGAGTGAGAGTGAGTGTGTGAGAGAGTGAGAGTGTGTGTGAGAGAGAGTGTGTGTGTGAGAGAGCGTGTGTGTGTGTGAGAGAGAGAGCGTGTGTGTGTGAGAGAGACAGAGTGTGTGTGTGTGTGAGAGAGAGAGTGTGTGTGAGAGAGAGTGTGTGTGTGAGAGAGAGAGAGTGTGTGTGTGAGAGAGAGAGCGTGTGTGAGAGAGAGAGCGTGTGTGTGAGCGAGGGAGTGTGTGAGAGAGAGAGTGTGTGTGAGAGAGAGAGTGTGTGTGAGAGAGAGAGTGTGTGTGAGAGAGAGAGAGCGTGTGTGTATGTGAGAGAGAGAGCGTGTGTGAGAGAGAGTGTGTGTGTGTGTGAGAGAGAGTTTGTGTGTGTGAGAGAGAGAGAGTGTGTGTGTATGCGAGAGAGAGAGCGTCTGTGAGAGAGAGAGCGTGTGTGAGAGAGCGTGTGTGTGAGAGAGTGCGTGTGTGTGTGTGTGTGTGAGAGAGAGCGTATGTGTGTGTGTGTGAGAGAGAGAGAGCGTGTGTGTGTGTGTGAGAGAGAGCGTGTGTGTGTGAGAGAGAGAGAGCGTGTGAGAGAGAGAGCGTGTGAGAGAGAGAGCGTGTGTGAGAGAGAGCGTGTGTGAGAGAGAGGGCGTGTGTGAGAGCGATAGCGTGTGTGAGCGAGAGAGCGTGTGTGAGAGAGAGAGCGTGTGTGAGAGAGAGAGCGTGTGTGAGAGAGAGAGTGTGTGTGTGTGAGAGAGAGTGTTTGTGTGTGTGTGAGAGAGAGTGTGTGTGTGTGTGTGAGAGAGAGAGTGTGTGTGAGAGAGAGAGTGTGTGTGAGAGAGAGTGTGTGTGTGAGAGAGAGAGTGTGTGTGAGAGAGAGTGGGTGTGTGTGAGAGAGCAAGTGTGAGAGAGAGAGCATGTGTGTGTGTGAGAGAGAGAGTGCGTGTGTGACATAGAGAGAGTGCGTGTGTGAGAGAGAGAGAGCATGTGTGAGAGAGAGCATGTGCTTGTGTGAGAGAGTGAGAGTGTGTGTGAGAGTGAGAGTGAGTGCGTGAGAGAGTGAGTATGTGTGAGAGCGTGTGTGTGTGTGAGAGAGAGCGTGTGTGTGTGAGAGAGAGAGAGTGTGTCTGTGTGTGAGAGAGAGCATGTGTGAGAGAGAGCATGTGCGTGTGTGAGAGAGCATGTGCGTGTGTGAGATAGCATGTGCGTGTGTGAGAGAGTGAGAGTGTGTGTGAGAGAGTGAGAGTGAGTGTGTGAGAGAGTGAGAGTGTGTGTGAGAGAGAGTGTGTGTGTGAGAGAGAGCGTGTGTGTGTGTGAGAGAGAGCGTGTGTGTGTGTGTGAGAGAGAGCGTGTGTGTGTGAGAGAGACAGAGTGTGTGTGTGTGTGTGAGAGAGAGTGTGTGTG
>JANJGN010003226.1:0-49028 GCA_026770705.1 Isurus oxyrinchus
GGGGGGTTTTGGGGCGGGTTTTTTGGGGACATTACCTCGGAGGGTTTTGGGGACATTGTCTCGGGGGTGTTTTGGGGACATTGTCTCGGGGGGTTTTTGACGGGGGTGTTTTGGGGACATTGTCTCGTGGGGGGTTTTGGGGACATTGTCACGGGGGGGGTTTTGGGGGGTGTTTTGGGGACATTTTCTCCGGGGGGTTTTGGGGACATTGTCTCGGGTGTGGGGTTTGGGGGGTGGGGGTTTTGGGGACATTGTCTCGGGGGGTGTTTTGGGGACATTGTCTCGGGGGGGTTTTGGGGGGGGGGTTTGGGGACATTGTCTCGGGGGGGTTTTGGGGACATTGTCTCGGGGTGGTTTTGGGGACATTGTCTTGGGGGGGTTTTGGGGCGGGTTTTTGGGGACATTACCTCGGGGGGGTTTTTGGGGACATTGTCTCGGGGGTGTTTTGGGGACATTGTCTCGGGGGGTTTTTGACGGGGGTGTTTTGGGGACATTGTCTCGTGGGGGGTTTTGGGGACATTGTCACGGGGGGTTTTGGGGACATTGTCTCGGGGGGTTTTGGCGGGGGTTTTGGGGACATTGTCTCGGGGGGGTTTTGGGGACATTGTCTCGGGGGTGTTTTGGGGACATTGTCTCGGGGGGGTTTTGGCCGGGGGTTTGGGGGACATTGTCTCGGGGGGTTTTGGCGACATTGTCTCGGGGGGTGTTTGGGGACATTGTCTCGGGGGGGTTTTGGAGGGGGGGGTATTGGGGACATTGTCTCGGGGGTGTTTTGGGGATATTGTCTCGGGGGGGTTTAGGTGGGGGGGTGGTGTTTGGGGACATTGTCTCGGGGGGGTTTTGGGAACTTTGTCTCGGGGTGTTTGGGGGTGGGGTTTTGGGGATATTGTCTCGGGACGGCTTTGGGGACTTTGTCTCGCGGGGGTTTTGCGAGGGTGTTTTGGGGACATTGTCTCGGGGGGGTTTTGGGGATATTGTCTCGGGGGGGGTTTTGGGGACATTGTCTCGGGGGGGTTTTGGGGGGATTTTGGGGGACATTGTCTCGGGGGGGTTTTGGGGACATTGTCTCGGGGGTGTTTTGGGGACATTGTCTCGGGGGGGTTTTGGGGGGGCGTTTTGGGGACATTGTCTCTTGGGGGGTTTTGGGGACATTGTCTCGGGGGGGTTTAAGGGACATTGTCTCGGGGGGGGTTTTGTGTGCAGCTTTTGGGGACATTGTCTCGGGGGGGTTTTGGGGACATTGTCTTGGGTGGGTTTTGGGGACATTGTCTCGGGGGAGTTTTGGGTGGGTGTTTTGGGGACATTGCCTCGGGGGGTTTTGGAGACATTGGTTCGGGAGGGTTTTGGGTACATCGTCTCGACGGTGTTTTGGGGGGGTGTTTTGGGGACATTGTCTTGTGGGGGGTTTTGGGGACATTGTCTCGGGGGGGTTTTGGGAACATTGTCTCGGGGGTTTTGGGGGTGGGGTTTTTGGGGACATTGTCTCGGGGGGTTTTGGGGACATTGTCTCGGGGGGGGTTTTGGGGACATTGTCTCGGGGGGGTTTTGGGGCATTGTCTCGGAGGAGTTTTGGGTAGGTGTTTTGGGGTCATTGTCTCGGGGGGGTTTTGAGGACATTGTCTCGGGGGGTTTTTGGGGACATTGTCTCGGGGGTCTTTTGGGGGGTGTTTTGGGGACATTTTCTCGGGGGGGTTTTGGGGACATTGTCTCGGGGGGGGTTTGGGGGTGGGGGTTTTGGGGACATTGTCTCGGGTGTTGCTTTGGGGACATTGTCTCGGGGGTGTTTTGTGGGGGTTTTTGGGGTCATTGTCTCGGGGGGTTTTGGGGACATTGTCTCGGGGTGGTTTTGTGGACATTGTCTTGGGGGGGTTTTGGCGCGGGTTTTTGGGGACATTGTCTCGGGGGGGTTTAAGGGACATTGTCTCGGTGGGGTTTTGGGGATATTGTCTCGGGGGGGTTTAGGTGGGGTGGGTTTGCGGACATTGTCTCGGGGGGGTTTTGGCAACTTTGTCTTGGGGGGTTTGGGGATGGGGTTTTGGGGATATTGTCTCGGGGCGGTTTTGGGCACTTTGTCTCGGGGGGGTTTTGTGGGGGTGTTTTGGGGACATTGTCTCGGGGGGGTTTTGGGGGGGTTTTTTTGGGGACATTGTCTCGGGGGGGTTTTGGGGATATTGTCTCGGGGGGGTTTTGGGGACATTGTCTCGGGGGGGTTTTGGGGGGATTTTGGGGACATTGTCTCGGGGGGGGTTTTGGGGACATTGTCTCGGGGGTGTTTTGGGGACATTGTCTCGGGGGGGTTTTGGGGGGGCGTTTTGGGGACATTGTCTCTTGGGGGGTTTTGGGGACATTGTCTCGGGGGGGTTTAAGGGACATTGTCTCGGGGGGTTTTGGAGACATTGTCTCGGGAGGGTTTTGGGGACATCGCCTCGACGGTGTTTTGGGGGGGTGTTTTGGGGACATTGTCTTGTGGGGGGTTTTGGGGACATTGTCTCGGGGGGGTTTTGGGAACATTGTCTCGGGGGTTTTGGGGGTGGGGTTTTTGGGGGACATTGTCTCGGGGGGGTTTTGGGGACATTGTCTCGGGGGGGTTTTGGGGACGTTGTCTCGGGGGGGTTTTGGGGACATTGTCTCGGGGGGTTTTTGGGGACATTGTCTCGGGGGTGTTTTGGGGGAGTGTTTTTGGGGACATTGTCTCGTGGGGGGTTTTGGGAACATTGTCTCGGGGGGTTTTGGGAAAATTGTCTCGGGGGGTTTTGGGGGTGGGGGTTTTGGGGATATTGTCTCGGGGGTGTTTTGGGGACATTGTCTCGGGGGCGTTTTGGGGACGTTGTCTCGGGGGGGTTTTTTGGGACATTGTCTCGGGGGGGTTTTGGGGACATTGTCCCGGGGTTTTTTGGGGACATTGTCTCGGGGGTGTTTTGGGGGGGGTTTGGGGACATTGTCTCGGGGGGGTTTTGGGGACATTGTCTCGGGGGGTTTTTGGGGGCGTGTTTTGGGGACATTGTCTTGGGGGTGTTTTGGGAACATTGTCTCGGGGGGGATTTGGGGGGGGGTTTGGGGACACTGTCTCGGGGGTGTTTTGGGGACATTGTCCCGAAGGGGTTCTGGGGTCAATGTCTCGGGGGGGGGGTTGGGGGGGATTTTGGGGACATTGTCTCGGGGGGGTTTTGGCGACATTGTCTCGGGGGCGTTTTGGGGACATTGTCTCGGGGGGGTTTTGGGGACATTGTCTCGAGGGGGTTTTGGGGGGGGTTTTGGGGACATTGTCTCTGGGGGGTTTTGGGGAAGGGATTTTGGGGACATTGTCTCGGCGGGGTTTTGGGGACATTGTCTCAGGGGTTTTTGTGGGTGGATTTTGGGGACATTGTCTCGGGGGGGTTTTGGGGAAATTGTCTCGGGGGTGTTTTGGGGGGTGTTTTGGGGACATTTTCTCGGGGGGGTTTTGGGGACATTGTCTCGGGGGGGGGGTTTGGGGGTGGGGGTTTTGGGGACATTGTCTCGGGGGGTGTTTTGGGGGACATTGTCTCGGGGGGGTTTTGGGGGGGGGGTTTGGGGACATTGTCTCGGCGGGGTTTTGGGGACATTGTCTCTGGGTGGTTTTGGGGACATTGTCTTGGGGGGGTTTTGAGGCGGGTTTTTGGGGACATTACCTCGGGGGGGTTTTGGGGACATTGTCTCGGGGGTGTTTTGGGGACATTGTCTCGGGGGGTTTTTGACGGGGGTGTTTTGGGGACATTGTCTCGTGGGGGGTTTTGGGGACATTGTCACGGGGGGGTTTTGGGGACATTGTCTCGGGGGGTTTTGGCGGGTGTTTTGGGGACATTGTCTCGGGGGGGTTTTGGGGACATTGTCTCAGGGGGGTTTTGGGGACATTGTCTCGGGGGGGTTTTGGCCGGGGGTTTGGGGGACATTGTCTCGGGGGGGTTTTGGGGACATTGTCTCGGGGGGTATTTGGGGACATTGTCTCGGGGGGGTTTTGGAGGGGGGTTTTGGGGACATTGTCTCGGGGGGGTTTTGGGGATATTGTCTCGGGGGGGTTTAGGTTGGGGGGGGGTTTGGGGACATTGTCTCGGGGGGGTTTTGCGGGGGTGTTTTGGGGACATTGTCTCGGGGGGGTTTTGGTGGGGTTTTTTGGGGACATTGTCTCGGGGGGGTTTTGGGGATATTGTCTCGGGACGGCTTTGGGGACTTTGTCTCGCGGGGGTTTTGCGGGGGTGTTTTGGGGACATTGTCTCGGGGGGGTTTTGGTGGGGTTTTTTGGGGACATTGTCTCGGGGGGGTTTTGGGGATATTGTCTCGGGGGGTGCTTTGGGGACATTGTCTCGGGGGGGTTTTGGGGGGGTTTTTGGGGTCATTGTCTCGGGGGGGTTTTGGGGACATTGTCTCGGGGTGGTTTTGGGGACATTGTCTTGGGGGGGTTTTGGGGCGGGTTTTTGGGGACATTAACTCGGGGGGGGTTTTGGGCACATTGTCTCGGGGGTGTTTTGGGGACATTGTCTCGGGGGGTTTTTGACGGGGGTGTTTTGGGGACATTGTCTCGTGGGGGGTTTTGGGGACATTGTCACGGGGGGGTTTTGGGGACATTGTCTCGGGGGGTTTTGGCCGGGGTTTTGGTGACATTGTCTCGGGGGGGTTTTTGGGGACATTGTCTCGGGGGGGTTTGGGGACATTGTCTTGGGGGGGTTTTGGACGGGGGTTTGGGGGGACATGGTCTCGGGGGGGTTTTGGGGACATTGTCTCGGGGGGTGTTTGGGGACATTGTCTCGGGGGTTTTTGGGGGGGGGGGTTTGGGGACATTGTCTCGGTGGGGTTTTGGGGATATTGTCTCGGGGGTGTTTAGGTGGGGGGGGGTTTGGGGACATTGTCTCGGGGGGGTTTTGGGAACTTTGTCTCGGGGTGTTTGGGGGTGGGGTTTTGGGGATATTGTCTCGGGGGCGGTTTTGGGCACTTTGTCTCGGGGGGGTTTTGCGGGGGTGTTTTGGGGACATTGTCTCGGGGGGGTTTTGGGGGGGTTTTTTGGGGACATTGTCTCGGGGGGGTTTTGGGGATATTGTCTCGGGGGGGGTTATGGGGACATTGTCTCGGGGGGGTTTTGGGGGGGATTATGGGGACATTGTCTCGGGGGGGTTTTGGGGACATTGTCTCGGGGGTGTTTTGGGGACATTGTCTCGGGGGGGTTTTGGGGGGGCGTTTTGGGGACATTGTCTCTTGGGGGGTATTGGGGACATTGTCTCGGGGGGGTTTAAGGGACATTGTCTCGGGGGGGTTTTGTGTGGGGCTTTTGGGGACATTGTCTCGGGGGGGTTTTGGGGACATTGTCTTGGGGGGGTTTTGGGGACATTGTCTCGGGGGAGTTTTGGTGGGTGTTTTGGGGACATTGTCTCGGGGGCTTTTGGAGACATTGGTTCGGGAGGGTTTTGGGGGACATCGTCTCGACGATGTTTTGGGGGGGTGTTTTGGGGACATTGTCTTGTGGGGGGTTTTGGGGACATTGTCTCGGGGGGGGTTTTGGGAACATTGTCTCGGGGGTTTTGCGGGTGGGGTTTTTGGGGACATTGTCTCGGGGGGTTTTGGGGACATTGTCTCGGGGGGAGTTTTGGGGACGTTGTCTCGGGGGGGGTTTTGGGGACATTGTCTCGGGGGGGGTTTTGGGGACAGTGTCTCGGAGGAGTTTTGGGTAGGTATTTTGGGGACATTGTCTCGGGGGGGGGGTTTGAGGACATTGTCTCGGGGGGTTTTTGTGGACATTGTCTCGGGGGAGCTTTGGGGGGGTGTTTTGGGGACATTGTCTCGTGGGGGGTTTTGGGGACATTGTCGCGGGGGGGTTTTGGGAACATTGTCTCGGGGGGTTTTGGGGGTGGGGGTTTTGGGGATATTGTCTCGGGGGTGTTTTGGGGACATTGTCTCGGGGGCGTTTTGGGGACGTTGTCTCGGGGGGTTTTATTGGGACATTGTCTCGGGGGGGTTTTGGGGACATTGTCCCGGGGTTTTTTGGGGACATTGTCTCGGGGGTGTTTTGGGGGGGTTTTTGGGGACATTGTCTCGGGGGTGTTTTGGGAACATTGTCTCGGGGGGTTTTTGGGGGGGTGTTTTGGGGACATTGTCTTGGGGGGGTTTTGGGAACATTGTCTCGGGGGGGGATTTGGGGGGGGGGTTTGGGGAGACTGTCTCGGGGGGGTTTTGGGGACATTGTCCCGAAGGGGTTCTGGGGACAATGTCTCGGGGGGGTTTGGGGGGGGATTTTGGGGACATTGTCTCGGGGGGGTTTTGGCAACATTGTCTCGGGGGCGTTTTGGGGACATTGTCTCGGGGGGTTTTAGGGGGGGTTGTTTGGGGACATTGTCTCGGGAGGGTTTTGGGGACATTGTCTCGGGGGTGTTTTGGGGACATTGTCTCGGGGGGGTTTTGGGGGGGGGGATTTTTGGGACATTGTCTCGGGGGGTTTTGGGGACATTGTCTCGGGGGGTTATGGGGACATTGTCTCGGGGGAGTTTTGGGGGGGGGCTTTTGGGGACATTGTCTCGGGGGGGGTTTTGGGGACATTGTCTCGGGGTGGTTTTGGGGACATTGTCTCGGGGGAGTTTTGGGTGGGTGTTTTGGGGGACATTGTCTCGGGGGGGTTTTGGAGACATTGTCTCGGGAGGGTTTTGGGCACATCATCTCGGGGATGTTTTGTGGGGGTGTTTTTGGGACATTGTCTTGTGGTGGGTTTTGGGGACATTGTCTCGGGGGGGTTTTGGGAACATTGTCTCGGGGGGTTTTGGGGGGTGGGGGTTTTGGGGACATTGTCTCGGGGGGTTTTGGGGACATTGTCTCGGGGGGGGTTTTGGGGACCTTGTCTCGGGGGGGTTTTGGGGACATTGTCTCGGGGGGGTTTTGGGGACATTGTCTCGGGGGAGTTTTGGGTGGGTGTTTTGGGGACATTGTCTCGGGGGGGTTTTGAGGACATTGTCTCGGGGGGGTTTTGGGGACATTGTCTCGGGGGTGTTTTGGGGGGGTGTTTTGGGAACATTGTCTCGTGGGGGGGTTTTGGGGACATTGTCGCGGGGGGGTTTTGGGAACATTGTCTCGGGGGGTTTTGGGGGTGGGGGTTTTGGGGACATTGTCTCGGGGGGGTTTTGGGGAAATTGTCTCGAGGGGCTTTTGCTGACGTTGTCTCAGAGGGGTTTTGGGGACATTGTTTCGGGGGGGTTTTGGGGACATTGTCCCGGGGGTTTTTGGGGACATTGTCTCGGGGGTGTTTTGGGGGGGGGGTTTGGGGACATTGTCTTGAGGGGTTTTTGGGGACGTTGTCTCGGGGGGTTTTTGGGGGGGGTTTTGAGGACATTGTCTCGGGGGGGTTTTGGGAACATTGTCTCGGGGGGGATTTGGGGGGAGGCTTTGGGGACATTGTCTCGGGAGGGTTTTGGGGACATTGTCTCGGGTGCGTTTTGGGGACATTGTCTCGGGGGGGTTTTGGGTGGGTGTTTTGGGGACATTGTCTCGGGGGGGTTTTCGAGACATTGTCTCGGGAGGGTTTTGGGGACATCGTCTCAGGGGTGTTTTGGGGGGGTGTTTTGGGGGACATTGTCTTGTGGGGGGTTTTGGGGACATTGTCTCGGGGGGGTTTTGGGAACATTGTCTCGGCGGGTTTTGGGGGTGGGGGTTTTGGGGACATTGTCTCGGGGGGGTTTTGGGGACATTGTCTCGGGGGGGGTTTTGGGAACATTGTCTCGGGGGGTTTTGGGGGGTGGGGGTTTTGGGGACATTGTCTCGGGGGGGTTTTGGAGACATTGTCTCGGGGGGGTTTTGGGGACGTTGTCTCGGGGGGGTTTTGGGGACATTGTCTCGGGGGGGGTTTTGTGGACATTGTCTCGGGGGGTTTTGGGGGACATTGTCTCGGGGGTGTTTTGGTGGGGCGGTTTGGGGACATTGCCTCGGGGGGGTTTTGGGGACATTGTCTCGGGGGTGTTTTGGGGGGTGGCTTTTGGGGACATTGTCTCGGGGGGGTTTTGGGAACATTGTCTCGGGGGGTATTTTGGGGGGGGGGTGTTGGGGACATTGTCTCGGGCGTGTTTTCGGGACATTGTCTCGAAGGGGTTCTGGGGACAATGTCTCGGGGGGTTTGGGGGGGGATTTTGGCGACATTGTCTCGGGGGGTTTTGGCGACATTGTCTCGGGGCGTTTTGGGGGACATTGTCTCGGGGGGGTTTTGGGGGGGGGTTTTGGGGACATTGTCTCGGGGGGGTTTTGGGGACATTGTCTCGGGGGGTTCTGGGGACATTGTCTCAGGGGGGTTTTGGGTGGGGTGTTTTGGGGACATTGTCTCGGGGGTGTTTTGATGACTTTGTCTCGGGGGGGTTTTGGGGACATTGTCTCGGGAGGGTTTTGGGGATTGGGATTTTGGGGAAATTGTCTCGGCGGGGTTTTGGGGACATTGTCTCGGGGGGGTTTTGGGTGTGGATTTTGGGGTCATTGTCTCGGGGGAGTTTTGGGGACATTGTCTCGGGGGTGTTTTGGGGACATTGTCTCGGGGGGTTTTTGGGGACATTGTCTCGGGGGGGTTTTGGGGGGGGGAGTTTTGGGGACATTGTCTCGGGGGGGGTTTTGGGGACATTGTCTCGGGGGGTTTTTGGGGACATTGTCTCGGGGTGGTTTTGGGGACATTGTCTTGGGGTGTTTTGGGGGGTCTTTTGGGGACATTGTCTCGGGGGGGTTTTTTGGGGACATTGTCTCGGGGGGGTTTTGGGGACATTGTCTCGGGGGCGTTTTGGGGACATTGTCTCGGGGGGGTTTTGGGAGGGGGTTTTGGGGACATTGTCTCGGGGGGGTTTTGGGGACATTGTCTCAGGGGGTTTTGGGGACATTGTCTCAGGGGGGTTTTGGGTGGGGTGTTTTGGGGACATTGTCTCGGGGGGGGGTTTTGATGACTTTGTCTCGGGGGGGTTTTGGGGACATTGTCTCGGGGGTGTTTTGGGGATGGGATTTTGGGGAAATTGTCTCGGCGGGGTTTTGGGGACATTGTCTCGGGGGGGTTTTGGGTGTGGATTTTGGGGTCATTGTCTCGGGGGAGTTTTGGGGACATTGTCTCGGGGGTGTTTTGGGGATATTGTCTCAGGGGGGTTTTGGGGGTGGGGGTTTTGGGGACATTGTCTCGGGGGGATTTTGGGGACATTGTCTTGGGGGGGTTTTGGGGGGGGGAGTTTTGGGGACATTGTCTCGGGGGGGGTTTTGGGGACATTGTCTCGGGGGGGTTTTGGGGAGGGGCTTTGGGGACATTGTCTCGGGGGGTTTTTGTGGACATTGTCTCGGGGTGGTTTTGGGGACATTGTCTTGGGGGGGTTTTGGAGGGTCTTTTGGGGACATTGTCTCGGGGGGGTTTTTGGGGACATTGTCTCGGGGGGGCTTTGGGGACATTGTCTCGGGGGGGTTTTGGGGGGGGTTTTTGGGGACATTGTCTCGGGGGGGTTTTGGGGACATTGTCTCAGGGGTGTATTGGGGACATTGTCTCGGGCGGATTTTGAGGGGGGTTGTTTTGGGGACATTGTCTTGTGGGGTGTTTCCGGGACATTGTCTCGGGGGGGTTCTGGGGACATTGTCTCAGGGGGGTTTTGGGTGGGGTGTTTTGGGGACATTGTCTCGGGGGTGTTTTGATGACTTTGTCTCGGGGGGGTTTTGGGGACATTGTCTCGGGGGGTTTTGGGGATGGGATTTTGGGGAAATTGTCTCGGCGGGGTTTTGGGGACATTGTCTCGGGGGGGTTTTGGGTGTGGATTTTGGGGTCATTGTCTCGGGGGAGTTTTGGGGACATTGTCTCGGGGTGTTTTGGGGACATTGTCTCGGGGGGTTTTTGGGGACATTGTCTCGGGGGGGTTTTGGGGGGGGAGTTTTGGGGACATTGTCTCGGGGGGGGGTTTTTGGGGACATTGTCTCGGGGGGTTTTTGGGGACATTGTCTCGGGGTGGTTTTGGGGACATTGTCTTGGGGGTGTTTTGGGGGGTCTTTTGGGGACATTGTCTCGGGGGGGTTTTTGGGGACATTGTCTCGGGGGGGTTTTGGGGACATTGTCTCAGGGGGTTTTGGGGACATTGTCTCAGGGGGGTTTTGGGTGGGGTGTTTTGGGGACATTGTCTCGGGGGGTTTTGATGACTTTGTCTCGGGGGGGTTTTGGGGACATTGTCTCGGGGGTGTTTTGGGGATGGGATTTTGGGGAAATTGTCTCGGCGGGGGTTTTGGGGACATTGTCTCGGGGGGGTTTTGGGTGTGGATTTTGGGGTCATTGTCTCGGGGGAGTTTTGGGGACATTGTCTCGGGGGGTGTTTTGGGGATATTGTCTCAGGGGGGTTTTGGGGGTGGGGGTTTTGGGGACATTGTCTCGGGGGGATTTTGGGGACATTGTCTTGGGGGGGTTTTGGGGGGGGAGTTTTGGGGACATTGTCTCGGGGGGGGTTTTGGGGGACATTGTCTCGGGGGGGTTTTGGGGAGGGGCTTTGGGGACATTGTCTCGGGGGGGTTTTGGGGACATTGTCTCGGGGTGGTTTTGGGGACATTGTCTTGGGGGGGTTTTGGAGGGTCTTTTGGGGACATTGTCTCGGGGGGGTTTTTGGGGACATTGTCTCGGGGGGGCTTTGGGGACATTGTCTCGGGGGGGTTTTGGGGGGGGTTTTTGGGGACATTGTCTCGGGGGGGTTTTGGGGACATTGTCTCAGGGGGTGTATTGGGGACATTGTCTCGGGCGGGTTTTTGAGGGGGTTGTTTTGGGGACATTGTCTTGTGGGGTGTTTCCGGGACATTGTCTCGGGGGGGTTTTGGGGACATTGTCTCGGGACTTTTGGGGGGGTTTTTGGGGACATTGTCTCTGGGGGGTTTTGGGGACATTGTCTTGGGGGGGGTTTTGGGGACATTGTCTCGGGGGGGTTTTGGGGGGGCGTTTTGGCGACATTGTTTTGGGGGGGGTTTTGGGGCACATTGTCTCGGGGTGGTTTTGGGAACATTGTCTTGGGGGGTTTTTGGGGGGTCTTTTGGGGACATTGTCTCGGGGGGGTTTTTGGGGACATTCTCTCGGGGTGGTTTTGGGGACATTGTCTCGGGGGTGTTTTGGGGGGGTGTTTTGGGGACATTGTCTCGGGGGGGTTTTGTGGACATTGTTTCGGTGGGGGTTTTGGGAAGGGGTTTTGGGGACATTGTCTCGGGGGGGTTTAGGGGATATTGTCTCGGGGGGGTTTAGGTGGGGGGTGTTTGGGGGACATTGTCTCGGGGGGGTTTTGGGAACTTTGTCTCGGGGGGTTTGGGGGTGGGGTTTTGGGGATATTGTCTCGGGGCGGTTTTGGGGACTTTGTCTCGGGGGGGTTTTGCGGGGGTGTTTTGGGGACATTGTCTTGGGGGTGTTTTGGGGACATTGTCTCGGGAGGGTTTTGGGGGGGGTTTTTTGGGGACATTGTCTCGGGGGGGTTTTGGGGGACATTGTCTCGGGGGTGTTTTGGGGACATTGTCTCGGGGGGGTTTTGGGGGGGGCGTTTTGGGGCATTGTCTCTTGGGGGGTTTTGGTGACATTGTCTCGGGGGGGTTTTGGGGACATTGTCTCGGGGTGGTTTTGTGTGGGGCTTTTGGGGACATTGTCTCGGGGGGGTTTTGGGGACATTGTCTTGGGGGGGTTTTGGGGACATTGTCTCGAGGGAGTTTTGGGTGGGTGTTTTGGGGACATTGTTTCGGGGGGTTTTGGAGATATTGTCTCGGGAGGGTTTTGGGGACATCGTCTCGACGGTGTTTTGGGGGGGTGTTTTGGGGACATTGTCTTGTGGGGGGTTTTGGGGGCATTGTCTCGGGGGGGTTTTGGGAACATTGTCTCGGGGGTTTTGGGGGTGGGGTTTTTGGGAACATTGTCTCGGGGGGGTTTTGGGGACATTGTCTCGGGGGCGGTTTTGGGGACGTTGTCTCGGGGGGTTTTTGGGGACATTGTCTCGGGGGGGTTTTGGGGTCATTGTCTCGGAGGAGTTTTGGGTGGGTGTTTTGGGGACATTGTCTCGGGGGGGTTTTGAGGACATTGTCTCGGCGGGGTTTTGGGGACATTGTCTCGGGGGGGTTTTGGGGACATTGTCTCGGGGGGGTTTTGGGGACATTGTCTCGGGGAGTTTTGGGTGGGTGTTTTGGGGACATTGTCTCGGGGGGGGTTTTGGAGACATTGTCTCGGGAGGGTTTTGGGCACATCGTCTCGGGGGTGTTTTGTGGGGGTGTTTTGGGGACATTGTCTTGTGGGGGGTTTTGGGGACATTGTCTCGGGGGGGTTTTGGGAACATTGTCTCGGGGGGTTTTGGGGGGTGGGGGGTTTTGGGGACATTGTCTCGGGGGGTTTTGGGGACATTGTCTCGGGGGGGTTTTGGGGACCTTGTCTCGGGGGGGTTTTGGGGACATTGTCTCGGGGGGGTTTTGGGGACATTGTCTCGGGGGAGTTTTGGTGGGTGTTTTGGGGACATTGTCTCGGGGGGGTTTTGAGGACATTGTCTCGGGCGGGTTTGGGGACATTGTCTCGGGGGTGTTTTGGGGGGGTGTTTTGGGGACATTGTCTCGTGGGGGGTTTTGGGGACATTGTCGCGGGGGGGTTTTGGGAACATTGTCTCGGGGGGTTTTGGGGGTGGGGGTTTTGGGGACATTGTCTCGGGGGTGTTTTGGGGAAATTGTCTCGAGGGGCTTTTGCTGATGTTGTCTCAGAGGGGTTTTGGGGACATTGTTTCGGGGGGGGTTTTGGGGACATTGTCCCGGGGGTTTTTGGGGACATTGTCTCGGGGGTGTTTTGGGGGGGGGTTTGGGGACATTGTCTTGAGGGGTTTTTGGGGACGTTGTCTCGGGGGGTTTTTGGGGGGGGTTTTGAGGACATTGTCTCGGGGGGTTTTGGGAACATTGTCTCGGGGGGGATTTGGGGGGAGGCTTTGGGGACATTGTCTCGGGAGGGTTTTGGGGACATTGTCTCGGGTGCGTTTTGGGGACATTGTCTCGGGGGGGTTTTGGGTGGGTGTTTTGGGGGACATTGTCTCGGGGGGGTTTTCGAGACATTGTCTCGGGAGGGTTTTGGGGACATCGTCTCAGGGGTGTTTTGGGGGGGTGTTTTGGGGACATTGTCTTGTGGGGGGTTTTGGGGACATTGTCTCGGGGGGGTTTTGGGAACATTGTCTCGGCGGGTTTTGGGGGGTGGGGGTTTTGGGGACATTGTCTCGGGGGGGTTTTGGGGACATTGTCTCGGGGGGGTTTTGGGAACATTGTCTCGGGGGGTTTTGGGGGTGGGGGTTTTGGGGACATTGTCTCGGGGGGGTTTTGGAGACATTGTCTCGGGGGGGTTTTGGGGACGTTGTCTCGGGGGGGTTTTGGGGACATTGTCTCGGGGGGGTTTTGTGGACATTGTCTCGGGGGGTTTTGGGGACATTGTCTCGGGGGTGTTTTGGTGGGGCGGTTTGGGGACATTGCCTCGGGGGGGTTTTGGGGACATTGTCTCGGGGGTGTTTTGGGGGGTGGCTTTTGGGGACATTGTCTCGGGGGGGTTTTGGGAACATTGTCTCGGGGGGGGGGTGTTGGGGACATTGTCTCGGGCGTGTTTTCGGGACATTGTCTCGAAGGGGTTCTGGGGACAATGTCTCGGGGGCTTTGGGGGGGCATTTTGGCGACATTGTCTCGGGGGGGTTTTGGCGACATTGTCTCGGGGCGTTTTGGGGGACATTGTCTCGGGGGGGTTTTGGGGGGGGGTTTTGGGGACATTGTCTCGGGGGGGTTTTGGGGACATTGTCTCGGGGGGGTTCTGGGGACATTGTCTCAGGGGGGGTTTTGGGTGGGGTGTTTTGGGGACATTGTCTCGGGGGTGTTTTGATGACTTTGTCTCGGGGGGGTTTTGGGGACATTGTCTCGGGGGGGTTTTTGGGGATGGGATTTTTGGGGAAAATGTCTCGGCGGGGGTTTTGGGGACATTGTCTCGGGGGGGTTTTGGGTGTGGATTTTGGGGTCATTGTCTCGGGGGAGTTTTGGGGACATTGTCTCGGGGGTGTTTTGGGGACATTGTCTCGGGGGGTTTTTGGGGACATTGTCTCGGGGGGGTTTTGGGGGGGGAGTTTTGGGGACATTGTCTCGGGGGGGGTTTTGGGGACATTGTCTCGGGGGGGTTTTTGGGGACATTGTCTCGGGGTGGTTTTGTGGACATTGTCTTGGGGGTGTTTTGGGGGGTCTTTTGGGGACATTGTCTCGGGGGGGTTTTTGGGGACATTGTCTCGGGGGGGTTTTGGGGACATTGTCTCGGGGGCGTTTTGGGGACATTGTCTCGGGGGGGTTTTGGGAGGGGGGTTTTGGGGACATTGTCTCGGGGGGGTTTTGGGGACATTGTCTCAGGGGGTTTTGGGGACATTGTCTCAGGGGGGTTTTGGGTGGGGTGTTTTGGGGACATTGTCTCGGGGGGGGTTTTGATGACTTTGTCTCGGGGGGGGTTTTGGGGACATTGTCTCGGGGGTGTTTTGGGGATGGGATTTTGGGGAAATTGTCTCGGCGGGGTTTTGGGGACATTGTCTCGGGGGGGTTTTGGGTGTGGATTTTGGGGTCATTGTCTCGGGGGAGTTTTGGGGACATTGTCTCGGGGGTGTTTTGGGGATATTGTCTCAGGGGGGTTTTGGGGGTGGGGGTTTTGGGGACATTGTCTCGGGGGGATTTTGGGGACATTGTCTTGGGGGGGTTTTGGGGGGGGGAGTTTTGGGGACATTGTCTCGGGGGGGGTTTTGGGGACATTGTCTCGGGGGGGTTTTGGGGAGGGGCTTTGGGGACATTGTCTCGGGGGGTTTTTGTGGACATTGTCTCGGGGTGGTTTTGGGGACATTGTCTTGGGGGGGTTTTGGAGGGTCTTTTGGGGACATTGTCTCGGGGGGGTTTTTGGGGACATTGTCTCGGGGGGGCTTTGGGGACATTGTCTCGGGGGGGTTTTGGGGGGGGTTTTTGGGGACATTGTCTCGGGGGGGGTTTTGGGGACATTGTCTCAGGGGTGTATTGGGGACATTGTCTCGGGCGGGTTTTGAGGGGGTTGTTTTGGGGACATTGTCTTGTGGGGTGTTTCCGGGACATTGTCTCGGGGGGGTTCTGGGGACATTGTCTCAGGGGGGTTTTGGGTGGGGTGTTTTGGGGACATTGTCTCGGGAGTGTTTTGATGACTTTGTCTCGGGGGGGTTTTGGGGACATTGTCTCGGGGGGGTTTTGGGGATGGGATTTTGGGGAAATTGTCTCGGCGGGGTTTTGGGGACATTGTCTCGGGGGGGTTTTGGGTGTGGATTTTGGGGTCATTGTCTCGGGGGAGTTTTGGGGACATTGTCTCGGGGGTGTTTTGGGGACATTGTCTCGGGGGGTTTTTGGGGGACATTGTCTCGGGGGGGTTTTGGGGGGGGAGTTTTGGGGACATTGTCTCGGGGGGGGTTTTGGGGACATTGTCTCGGGGGGTTTTTGGGGACATTGTCTCGGGGTGGTTTTGGGGACATTGTCTTGGGGGTGTTTTGGGGGGTCTTTTGGGGACATTGTCTCGGGGGGGTTTTTGGGGACATTGTCTCGGGGGGGTTTTGGGGACATTGTCTCGGGGGCGTTTTGGGGACATTGTCTCGGGGGGGTTTTGGGAGGGGGTTTTGGGGACATTGTCTCGGGGGGGTTTTGGGGACATTGTCTCAGGGGGTTTTGGGGACATTGTCTCAGGGGGGGTTTTGGGTGGGGTGTTTTTGGGGACATTGTCTCGGGGGGGTTTTGATGACTTTGTCTCGGGGGGGTTTTGGGGGACATTGTCTCGGGGGTGTTTTGGGGATGGGATTTTGGGGAAATTGTCTCGGCGGGGTTTTGGGGACATTGTCTCGGGGGGGTTTTGGGTGTGGATTTTGGGGTCATTGTCTCGGGGGAGTTTTGGAGACATTGTCTCGGGGGTGTTTTGGGGATATTGTCTCAGGGGGGTTTTGGGGGTGGGGGTTTTGGGGACATTGTCTCGGGGGGATTTTGGGGACATTGTCTTGGGGGGGTTTTGGGGGGGGAGTTTTGGGGACATTGTCTCGGGGGGGGTTTTGGGGACATTGTCTCGGGGGGGTTTTGGGGAGGGGCTTTGGGGACATTGTCTCGGGGGGGTTTTGGGGACATTGTCTCGGGGTGGTTTTGGGGACATTGTCTTGGGGGGGTTTTGGAGGGTCTTTTGGGGACATTGTCTCCGGGGGGTTTTTGGGGACATTGTCTCGGGGGGGCTTTGGGGACATTGTCTCGGTGGGGTTTTGGGGGGGGTTTTTGGGGACATTGTCTCGGGGGGGTTTTGGGGACATTGTCTCAGGGGTGTATTGGGGACATTGTCTCGGGCGGGTTTTGAGGGGGTTGTTTTGGGGACATTGTCTTGTGGGGTGTTTCCGGGACATTGTCTCGGGGGGGTTTTGGGGACATTGTCTCGGGGACTTTTGGGGGGGGGTTTTGGGGACATTGTCTCTGGGGGGTTTTGGGGACATTGTCTTGGGGGGGTTTTGGGGACATTGTCTCGGGGGGGTTTTGGGGGGGCGTTTTGGCGACATTGTTTTGGGGGGGGTTTTGGGGCACATTGTCTCGGGGTGGTTTTGGGAACATTGTCTTGGGGGGGTTTTGGGGGGCTTTTGGGGACATTGTCTCGGGGGGGTTTTTGGGGACATTCTCTCGGGGTGGTTTTGGGGACATTGTCTCGGGGGTGTTTTGGGGGGGTGTTTTGGGGACATTGTCTCGGGGGGGTTTTGTGGACATTGTTTCGGTGGGGTTTTGGGAAGGGGTTTTGGGGACATTGTCTCGGGGGGGTTTAGGGGATATTGTCTCGGGGGGGTTTAGGTGGGGGGTGTTTGGGGACATTGTCTCGGGGGGGTTTTGGGAACTTTGTCTCGGGGGGTTTGGGGGTGGGGTTTTGGGGATATTGTCTCGGGGCGGTTTTGGGGACTTTGTCTCGGGGGGGTTTTGCGGGGGTGTTTTGGGGACATTGTCTTGGGGGTGTTTTGGGGACATTGTCTCGGGTGGGTTTTGGGGACATTGTCTCGGGGGGGTTTTGGGGGGGTTTTTTGGGGACATTGTCTCGGGGGGGTTTTGGGGACATTGTCTCGGGGGTGTTTTGGGGACATTGTCTCGGGGGGGTTTTGGGGGGGGCGTTTTGGGGCATTGTCTCTTGGGGGGTTTTGGTGACATTGTCTCGGGGGGGTTTTGGGGACATTGTCTCGGGGTGGTTTTGTGTGGGGCTTTTGGGGACATTGTCTCGGGGGGGTTTTGGGGACATTGTCTTGGGGGGGTTTTGGGGACATTGTCTCGAGGGAGTTTTGGGTGGGTGTTTTGGGGACATTGTTTCGGGGGGTTTTGGAGATATTGTCTCGGGAGGGTTTTGGGGACATCGTCTCGACGGTGTTTTGGGGGGGTGTTTTGGGGACATTGTCTTGTGGGGGGTTTTGGGGGCATTGTCTCGGGGGGGTTTTGGGAACATTGTCTCGGGGGTTTTGGGGGTGGGGTTTTTGGGAACATTGTCTCGGGGGGGTTTTGGGGACATTGTCTCGGGGGCGGTTTTGGGGACGTTGTCTCGGGGGGTTTTTGGGGACATTGTCTCGGGGGGGTTTTGGGGTCATTGTCTCGGAGGAGTTTTGGGTGGGTGTTTTGGGGACATTGTCTCGGGGGGGTTTTGAGGACATTGTCTCGGCGGGGTTTTGGGGACATTGTCTCGGGGGGGTTTTGGGGACATTGTCTCGGGGGGGTTTTGGGGACATTGTCTCGGGGGAGTTTTGGGTGGGTGTTTTGGGGACATTGTCTCGGGGGGGTTTTGGAGACATTGTCTCGGGAGGGTTTTGGGCACATCGTCTCGGGGGTGTTTTGTGGGGGTGTTTTGGGGACATTGTCTTGTGGGGGGTTTTGGGGACATTGTCTCGGGGGGGTTTTGGGAACATTGTCTCGGGGGTTTTGGGGGGTTGGGGTTTTTTGGGGACATTGTCTCGGGGGGTTTTGGGGACATTGTCTCGGGGGGGGTTTTGGGGACGTTGTCTCGGGGGGGTTTTGGGGACATTGTCTCGGGGGGGTTTTGGGGACATTGTCTCGGAGGAGTTTTGGGTAGGTGTTTTGGGGACATTGTCTCGGGTGGGGTTTGAGGACATTGTCTCGGGGGGTTTTTGGGGACATTTTCGCGGGGGGGTTTTGGGAACATTGTCTCGGGGGGTTTTGGGGGTGGGGGTTTTGGGGATATTGTCTCGGTGGTGTTTTGGGGTCATTGTCTCGGGGGCGTTTTGGGGACGTTGTCTCGGGGGGGTTTTTTGGGACATTGTCTCGGGGGGGTTTTGGGGACATTGTCCCGGGGTTTTTCGGGGACATTGTCTCGGGGGTGTTTTGGGGGGGGTTTTGGGGACATTGTCTCGGGGGGGTTTTGGGAACATTGTCTCGGAGGGTTTCTGGGGGGGTGTTTTGGGGACATTGTCTTGGGGGGGTTTTGGGAACATTGTCTCGGGCGGGATTTGGGGGGGGGTTTGGGGACACTGTCTCGGGGGGGTTTTGGGGACATTGTCCCGAATGGGTTCTGGGGACAATGTCTCGGGGGGGTTTGGGGGGGGATTTTGGGGACATTACCTCGGGGGGGTTTTGGCGACATTGTCTAGGGGGCGTTTTGGGGACATTGTCTCGGGGGGTTTTTGGGGGGGGTTGTTTGGGGACATTGTCTCGGGAGGGTTTTGGGGACATTGTCTCGGGGGTGTTTTGGGGATATTGTCTCGGGGGGGTTTTGGGGGGGGGGATTTTGGGGACATTGTCTCGGGGTGGTTTTGGGGACATTGTCTCGGGGGGGTTTTGGGGACATTGTCTCGGGGGGGTTTTGGGCGGGGGTTTGGGGGACATTGTCTCGGGGGGGTTTTGGGGACATTGTCTCGGGGGGTGTTTGGGGACATTGTCTCGGGGGGGGTTTTGGGGGGTGGTTTTGGGGACATTGTCTCGGGGGGGTTTTGGGGATATTGTCTCGGGGGGGTTTAGGTGGTGGGGGGTTTGGGGACATTGTCTCGGGGGGGTTTTGGGAACTTTGTCTCGGGGGGGTTTGGGGGTGGGGTTTTGGGGATATTGTCTTTGGGCGGTTTTGGGCACTTTGTCTCGGGAGGGTTTTGCGGGGGTGTTTTGGGGACATTGTCTCGGGGGGGTTTTGGGGGGGTTTTTTGGGGACATTGTCTCGGGGGGGTTTTGGGGATATTGTCTCGGGGGGGTTTGGGGGACATTGTCTCGGGGGGGTTTTGGGGGGATTTTGGGGACATTGTCTCGGGAGGGTTTTTGGGGACATTGTCTCGGGGGTGTTTTGGGGACATTGTCTCGGGGGGGTTTTGGGGTGGGCGTTTTGGGGACATTGTCTCTTGGGGGGTTTTGGGGACATTGTCTATGGGGGGTTTAAGGGACATTGTCTCGGGGGGGTTTTGTGTGGGGCTTTTGGGGACATTGTCTCGGGGGGGTTTTGGGGACATTGTCTTGGGGGGGTTTTGGGAACATTGTCTCGGGGGTTTTGGGGGTGGGGTTTTTGGGGACATTGTCTCGGGGGCTTTTGGGGACATTTTCTCGGGGGGGGGGTTTTGGGGACGTTGTCTCGGGGGGGGTTTTGGGGACATTGTCTCGGGGGGGTTTTGGGGACATTGTCTCGGAGGAGTTTTGGGTAGGTTTTTTGGGGACATTGTCTGGGGGGGGGGGTTGAGGACATTGTCTCGGGGGGTTTTTTGGGGACATTGTCTCGGGGGTGTTTTGGGGGGGTGTTTTGGGGACATTGTCTCGTGGGGGGTTTTGGGGGACATTGTCGCGGAGGGGCTTTGGGAACATTGTCTCGGGGTGTTTTGGGGGTGTGGGTTTTGGGGATATTGTCTCGGGGGTGTTTTGGGGACATTGTCTCGGGGGCGTTTTGGGGACGTTGTCTCGGGGGGGTTTTTTGGGACATTGTCTCGGGGGGGTTTTTGGGACATTGTCCCGGGGTTTTTTGGGACATTGTCTCGGGGGTGTTTTGTGGGGGGGGGTTTGGGGACACTGTCTCGGGGGGGTTTTGGGGACATTGTCCCGAAGGGGTTCTGGGGACAATTTCTCGGGGGGGTTTGGGGGGGGGATTTTGGGGACATTGTCTCGGGGGGGTTTTGGCGACATTGTCTCGGGGGCGTTTTGGGGACATTGTCTCGGGGGGTTTTTGGGGGGGGTTGTTTGGGTACATTGTCTCGGGAGGGTTTTGGGGACATTGTCTCGGGGGTGTTTTGGGGACAGTGTCTTGGGGGGGGTTTTGGGGGGGGGGATTTTGGGGACATTGTCTCGGGGGGGTTTTGGGGACATTGTCTCGGGGGGGTTTTGGGGACATTGTCTCGGGGGAGTTTTGGGGGGGGCTTTTGGGGACATTGTCTCGGGGGGGTTTTGGGGACATTGTCTCGGGGGGGTTTTGGGGCCATTGTCTCGGGGGAGTTTTGGGTGGGTGTTTTGGGGACATTGTCTCGGGGGGGGTTTTGGAGACATTGTCTCGGGAGGGTTTTGGGCACATCGTCTCGGGGGTGTTTTGTGGGGGTGTTTTGGGGACATTGTCTTGTGGGGGGTTTTGGGGACATTGTCTCGGGGGGATTTTGGGGATATTTTCTCGGGGGTCTTTTGCTGACGTTGTCTTGGAGGGGATTTGGGGACATTGTCTCGGGGGGGGTTTTGGGGACATTGTCCCGGGGGTTTTTGGGGACATTGTCTTGGGGGGGTTTTGGGGATATTGTCTCGGGGGGTGTTTAGGTGGGGGGGGGTTTGGGGACATTGTCTCGGGGGGGTTTTGGGCACTTTGTCTCGGGGGGTTTGGGGGTGGGGTTTTGGGGATATTGTCTCGGGGCGGTTTTGGGGACTTTGTCTCGGGGGGGTTTTGCGGGGGTGTTTTGGGGACATTGTCTCGGGGGTTTTTGGGGGGGTTTTTTGGGGACATTGTCTCGGGGGGGTTTTGGGGATATTGTCTCGGGGGGGTTTTGGGGACATTGTCTCGGGGGGGTTTTGGGGGGATTTTGGGGACATTGTCTCCTGGAGGTTTTGGGGACATTGTCTCGGGGGTGTTTTGGGGACATTGTCTCGGGGGGGTTTTGGGGGGGGGCGTTTTGGGGACATTGTCTCTTGGGGGGTTTTGGGGACATTGTCTCGGGGGGGTTTTAGGGACATTGTCTTGGGGGGGTTTTGTGTGGGGCTTTTGGGGACATTATCTCGGGGGGGTTTTGGGGACATTGTCTTGGGGGGGTTTTGGGGACATTGTCTCGGGGGAGTTTTGGGTGGGTGTTTTGGGGACCTTGTCTCGGGGGGTTTTGGAGACATTGTCTCGGGAGGGTTTTGGGGACATCGTCTCGACGGAGTTTTGGGGGGGTGTTTTGGGGACATTGTCTTGTGGGGGGTTTTGGGGACATTGTCTCGGGGGGGTTTTGGGAACATTGTCTCGGGGGTTTTGGGGGTGGGGTTTTTGGGGTCATTGTCTCGGGTGGGTTTTGGGGACATTGTCTCGGGGGGGGTTTTGGGGACGTTGTCTCGGGGGGGTTTTGGGGACATTGTCTCGGGGGGTTTTTGGGGACATTGTCTCGGGGGTGTTTAGGCGGAGTGTTTTGGGGACATTGTCTCGTGGGGGGTTTTGGGAACATTGTGTCGGGGGGTTTTGGGAACATTGTCTCGGGGGGTTTTGGGGGTGGGGGTTTTGGGGATATTGTCTCGGGGGTGTTTTGGGGACATTGTCTCGGGGGCGTTTGGGGATGTTGTCTCGGGGGGGTTTTTTGGGACATTGTCTCGGGGGGGTTTTGGGGACATTGTCCCGGGGTTTTTTGGGGGACATTGTCTAGGGGTTGTTTTGGGGGGGGTTTGGGGACATTGTCTCGGGTGGGTTTTGGGGACATTGTCTCGGGGGGTTTTTGGGGGCGTGTTTTGGGGACATTGTCTTGGGGGTTTTTGGGAACATTGTCTCGGGGGGGATTTGGGCGGGGGTTTGGGGACACTGTCTCGGGGGGGTTTTGGGGACATTGTCCCGAAGGCGTTCTGGGGACAATGTCTCGGGGGGGTTTGGGGGGGGATTTTGGGGACATTGTCTCGGGGGGGTTTTGGCGACATTGTCTCGGGGGCGTTTTGGGGACATTGTCTCGGGGGGGTTTTGGGGACATTGTCTCGAGGGGGTTTTGGGGGGGGGTTTTGGGGACATTGTCTCTGGGGGGTTTTGGGGAAGGGATTTTGGGGACATTGTCTCGGCGGGGTTTTGGGGACATTGTCTCAGGGGTTTTTGTGGGTGGATTTTGGGGACATTGTCTCGGGGGGGTTTTGGGGAAATTGTCTCGGGGGTGTTTTGGGGGGTGTTTTGGGGACATTTTCTCGGGGGGGTTTTGGGGACATTGTCTCGGGTGGGGGGTTTGGGGGTGTGGGTTTTGGGGACATTGTCTCGGGGGGTGTTTTGGGGACATTGTCTCGGGGGGGTTTTGGGGTGGGGGTTTGGGGACATTGTCTCGGGGGGGTTTTGGGGACATTGTCTCGGGGTGGTTTTGGGGACATTGTCTTGGGGGGGTTTTGGGGCGGGTTTTTGGGGACATTACCTCGGGGGGGTTTTGGGGACATTGTCTCGGGGGTGTTTTGGGGACATTGTCTCGGGGGGTTTTTGACGGGGGTGTTTTGGGGACATTGTCTCGTGGGGGGTTTTGGGGACATTGTCACGGGGGGGTTTTGGGGACATTGTCTCGGGGGGTTTTGGCGGTTGTTTTGGGGACATTGTCTCGGGGGGGTTTTGGGGACATTGTCTCGGGGGGGTTTTGGGGACATTGTCTCGGAGGGGTTTTGGCCGGGGGTTTGGGGGACATTGTCTCGGGGGGGTTTTGGCGACATTGTCTCGGGGGGTGTTTGGGGACATTGTCTCGGGGGGGTTTTGGAGGGGGGTATTGGGGACATTGTCTCGGGGGGGTTTTGGGGATATTGTCTCGGGGGGGTTTAGGTGGGGGGGGTTTGGGGACATTGTCTCGGGGGGGTTTTGGGAACTTTGTCTCGGGGTGTTTGGGGGTGGGGTTTTGGGGATATTGTCTCGGGACGGCTTTGGGGACTTTGTCTCGCGGGGGTTTTGCGGGGGTGTTTTGGGGGACATTGTCTCGGGGGGGTTTTGGTGGGGTTTTTTGGGGACATTGTCTCGGGGGGGTTTTGGGGATATTGTTTCGGGGGGGGTTTTGGGGACATTGTCTCGGGGGGGTTTTGGGGGGATTTTGGGGACATTGTCTCGGGGGGGTTTTGGGGACATTGTCTCGGGGGTGTTTTGGGGACATTGTCTCGGGGGGGTTTTGGGGGGGCGTTTTGGGGACATTGTCTCTTGGGGGGTTTTGGGGACATTGTCTCGGGGGGGTTTAAGGGACATTGTCTCGGGGGGGTTTTGTGTGCGGCTTTTGGGGACATTGTCTCGGGGGGGTTTTGGGGACATTGTCTTGGGGGGGTTTTGGGGACATTGTCCTCGGGGGAGTTTTGGGTGGGTGTTTTGGGGACATTGCCTCGGGGGGGTTTGGAGACATTGGTTCGGGAGGGTTTTGGGTACATCGTCTCGACGGTGTTTTGGGGGGGGTGTTTTGGGGACATTGTCTTGTGGGGGGTTTTGGGGACATTGTCTCGGGGGGGTTTTGGGAACATTGTCTCGGGGGTTTTGGGGGTGGGGTTTTTGGGGACATTGTCTCGGGGGGTTTTGGGGACATTGTCTCGGGGGGGGTTTTGGGGACATTGTCTCGGGGGGGTTTTGGGGACATTGTCTCGGAGGAGTTTTGGGTAGGTGTTTTGGGGACATTGTCTCGGGGGGGTTTTGAGGACATTGTCTCGGGGGGTTTTTGGGGACATTGTCTCGGGGGTGTTTTGGGGCGTGTTTTGGGGACATTTTCTCGGGGGGGTTTTGGGGACATTGTCTCGGGGGGGTTTGTGTGCGGCTTTTGGGGACATTGTCTCGGGGGGGTTTTGGGGACATTGTCTTGGGGGGGTTTTGGGGACATTGTCTCGGGGGAGTTTTGGGTGGGTGTTTTGGGGACATTGCCTTGGGGGGTTTTGGAGACATTGGTTCGGGAGGGTTTTGGGTACATCATCTCGACGGTGTTTTGGGGAGGTGTTTTGGGGACATTGTCTTGTGGGGGGTTTTGGGGACATTGTCTCGGGGGGGTTTTGGGAACTTTGTCTCGGGGGTTTTGGGGGTGGGGTTTTTGGGGACATTGTCTCGGGGGGTTTTGGGGACATTGTCTCGGGGGGGGTTTTGGGGACATTGCCTCGGGGGGGTTTTGGGGACATTGTCTCGGAGGAGTTTTGGGTAGGTGTTTTGGGGACATTGTCTCGGGGGGGTTTGAGGACATTGTCTCGGGGGTTTTTGGGGACATTGTCTCGGGGGTGTTTTGGGGGGTGTTTTGGGGACATTTTCTCGGGGGGGTTTTGGGGACATTGTCTCGGGGGGGGTTTGGGGGTGGGGGTTTTGGGGACATTGTCTCGGGGGGTGCTTTGGGGACATTGACTCGGGGGGGTTTTGTGGGGGTTTTTGGGGTCATTGTCTCGGGGGGTTTTGGGGACATTGTCTCGGGGTGGTTTTGGGGACATTGTCTTGGGGGGGTTTTGGGGCGGTTTTTTGGGGACATTAACTCGGGGGGGTTTTGGGGACATTGTCTCGGGGGTGTTTTGGGGACATTGTCTCGGGGGGTTTTTGACGGGGGTGTTTTGGGGACATTGTCTCGTGGGGGGTTTTGGGGACATTGTCACGGGGGGGTTTTGGGGACATTGTCTCGGGGGGTTTTGGCCGGGGTTTTGGTGACATTGTCTCGGGGGGGTTTGGGGGACATTGTCTCGGGGGGGTTTTGGGGACATTGTCTCGGGGGGGTTTTGGGCGGGGGTTTGGGGGACATTGTCTCGGGGGGGTTTTGGGGGCATTGTCTCGGGGGGTGTTTGGGGACATTTTCTTGGGGGTTTTTGGGGGGGGGTTTTGGGGACATTGTCTCGGTGGGGTTTTTTGGATATTGTCTCGGGGGGGGTTTAGGTGGGGGGGGTTTGGGGACATTGTCTCGGGGGGGTTTTGGGAACTTTGTCTCGGGGGGTTTGGGGGTGGGGTTTTGGGGATATTGTCTCGGGGCGGTTTTGGGCACTTTGTCTCGGGGGGGTTTTGCGGGGGTGTTTTGGGGACATTGTCTCGGGGGGGTTTTGGGGGGGTTTTTTGGGGACATTGTCTCGGGGGGGGTTTTGGGGATATTGTCTCGGGGGGGTTTTGGGGACATTGTCTCGGGGGGGTTTTGGGGGGATTTTGGGGACATTGTCTCGGGGGGGTTTTGGGGACATTGTCTCGGGGGTGTTTTGGGGACATTGTCTCGGGGGGGTTTTGGGGGGGGGCGTTTTGGGGACATTGTCTCTTGGGGGGTTTTGGGGACATTGTCTCGGGGGGGTTTAAGGGACATTGTCTCGGGGGGTTTTGGAGACATTGTCTCGGGAGGGTTTTGGGGACATCGTCTCGACGGTGTTTTGGGGGGGGTGTTTTGGGGACATTGTCTTGTGGGGGGTTTTGGGGACATTGTCTCGGGGGGGTTTTGGGAACATTGTCTCGGGGGTTTTGGGGGTGGGGTTTTTGGGGACATTGTCTCGGGGGGGGTTTTGGGGACATTGTCTCGGGGGGGGTTTTGGGGACGTTGTCTCGGGGGGGTTTTGGGGACATTGTCTCGGGGGGTTTTTGGGGACATTGTCTTGGGGGTGTTTTGGGGGTGTGTTTTGGGGACAATGTCTCGTGGGGGGTTTTGGGAACATTGTCTCGGGGGGTTTTGGGAACATTGTCTCGGGGGGTTTTGGGGGTGGGGATTTTGGGGATATTGTCTCGGGGGTGTTTTGGGGACATTGTCTCGGGGGCGTTTTGGGGACGTTGTCTCGGGGGGGGTTTTTTGGGACATTGTCTCGGGGGGGGTTTTGGGGACATTGTCCCGGGGTTTTTTGGGGACATTGTCTCGGGGGTGTTTTGGGGGGGGTTTGGGGACATTGTCTCGGGGGGGTTTTGGGGACATTGTCTCGGGGGGTTTTTGGGGGCGTGTTTTGGGGACATTGTCTTGGGGGGGGTTTTGGGAACATTGTCTCGGGGGGGATTTGGGGGGGGGTTTGGGGGACACTGTCTCGGGGGGGTTTTGGGGACATTGTCCCGAAGGCGTTCTGGGGACAATGTCTCGGGGGGGGTTGGGGGGGGATTTTGGGGACATTGTCTCGGGGGGGTTTTGGCGACATTGTCTCGGGGGCGTTTTGGGGACATTGTCTCGGGGGGGTTTTGGGGACATTGTCTCGAGGGGGTTTTGGGGGGGGTTTTGGGTCATTGTCTCTGGGGGGTTTTGGGGAAGGGATTTTGGGGACATTGTCTCGGCGGGGTTTTGGGGACATTGTCTCAGGGGTTTTTGTGGGTGGATTTTGGGGACATTGTCTCGGGGGTGTTTTGGGGAAATTGTCTCGGGGGTGTTTTGGGGGGTGTTTTGGGGACATTTTCTCGGGGGGGTTTTGGGGACATTGTCTCGGGGGGGGGTTTAGGGGTGGGGGTTTTGGGGACATTGTCTCGGGGGGTGTTTTGGGGACATTGTCTCGGGGGGGTTTTGGGGGGGGGGGTTTGGGGACATTGTCTCGGGGGGGTTTTGGGGACATTGTCTCGGGGTGGTTTTGGGGACATTGTCTTGGGGGGGTTTTGGGGCGGGTTTTTGGGGACATTAACCTCGGGGGGGTTTTGGGGACATTGTCTCAGGGGTGTTTTGGGGACATTGTCTCGGGGGGTTTTAGACGGGGGTGTTTTGGGGACATTGTCTCGTGGGGGGTTTTGGGGACATTGTCACGGGGGGGGTTTTGGGGACATTGTCTCGGGGGGTTTTGGCGGGGGTTTTGGGGACATTGTCTCGGGGGGGTTTTGGGGACATTGTCTCGGGGGGTTTTGGGGACATTGTCTCGGGGGGGGTTTTGGCCGAGGGTTTGGGGGACATTGTCTCGGGGGGGTTTTGGGGACATTGTCTCGGGGGGGTGTTTGGGGACATTGTCTCGGGGGGGTTTTGGAGGGGGGTTTTGGGGACATTGTCTCGGGGGGGTTTTGGGGATATTGTCTCGGGGGGGTTTAGGTGGGGGGGGGGTTTGGGGACATTGTCTCGGGGGGTTTTGGGAACTTTGTCTCGGGGGGTTTGGGGGTGGGGTTTTGGGGATATTGTCTCGGGACGGCTTTGGGGACTTTGTCTCGCGGGGGTTTTGCGGGGGTGTTTTGGGGACTTTGTCTCGGGGGGGTTTTGGTGGGGTTTTTTGGGGACATTGTCTCGGGGGGGTTTTGGGGATATTGTCTCGGGGGGGGGTTTGGGGACATTGTCTCGGGGGGGTTTTGGGGGGATTTTGGGGACATTGTCTCGGGGGGGTTTTGGGGACATTGTCTCGGGGGTGTTTTGGGGACATTGTCTCGGGCGGGTTTTGGGGGGGGTTTTTGGGGACATTGTCTCGGGGGTGGTTTTGGGGACATTGTCTCGGGGGTGTTTTGGGGACATTGTCTCGGAGGAGTTTTGGGTAGGTGTTTTGGGGACATTGTCTCGGGGGGGTTTTGAGGACATTGTCTCGGGGGGTTTTTGGGGACATTGTCTCGGGGGTGTTTTGGGGGTTGTTTTGGGGACATTTTCTCGGGGGGGTTTTGGGGACATTGTCTCGGGGGGGGGTTTGGGGGTGGGGGTTTTGGGGACATTGACTCGGGGGGTGCTTTGGGGACATTGTCTCGGGGGGGTTTTGGGGGGGTTTTTGGGGTCATTGTCTCGGGGGGGTTTTGGGGACATTGTCTCGGGTTGGTTTTGGGGACATTGTCTTGGGGGGGTTTTGGGGCGGGTTTTTGGGGACATTAACTCAGGGGGGTTTTGGGGACATTGTCTCGGGGGTGTTTTGGGGACATTGTCTCGGGGGGTTTTTGACGGGGGTGTTTTGGGGACATTGTCTCGTGGGGGGTTTTGGGGACATTGTCACGGGGGTTTTTGGGGACATTGTCTCGGGGGGTTTTGGCCGGGGTTTTGGTGACATTGTCTCGGGGGGGTTTTGGGGACATTGTCTCGGGGGGGTTTTGGGGACATTGTCTCGGGGGGGTTTTGGGCGGGGGTTTGGGGGACATGGTCTCGGGGGTGTTTTGGGGACATTGTCTCGGGGGGTGTTTGGGGACATTGTCTCGGGGGGGTTTTGGGGGGGGGTTTGGGGACATTGTCTCGGTGGGGTTTTGGGCATATTGTCTCGGGGGGGGTTTAGGTGGGGGGGGGTTTGGGGACATTGTCTCGGGGGGGTTTTGGGATCTTTGTCTCGGGGGGTTTGGGGGTGGGGTTTTGGGGATATTGTCTCGGGGCGGTTTTGGGCACTTTGTCTCGGGGGTTTTTGCGGGGGTGTTTTGGGGACATTGTCTCGGGGGGGTTTTGGGGGGGTTTTTTTGGGGACATTGTCTCGGGGGGTTTTTGGGGATATTGTCTCGGGGGGGTTTTGGGGACATTGTCTCGGGGGGGTTTTGGGGGGATTTTGGGGACATTGTCTCGGGGGGGTTTTGGGGACATTGTCTCGGGGGTGTTTTGGGGACATTGTCTCGGGGGGGTTTTGGGGGGGGCGTTTTGGGGACATTGTCTCTTGGGGGGTTTTGGGGACATTGTCTCGGGGGGGTTTAAGGGACATTGTCTCGGGGGGGTTTTGTGTGGGGCTTTTGGGGACATTGTCTCGGGGGGGTTTTGGGGACATTGTCTTGGGGGGGTTTTGGGGACATTGTCTCGGGGGAGTTTTGGGTGGGTGTTTTGGGGACATTGTCTCGGGGGCTTTTGGAGACATTGGTTCGGGGGGGTTTTGGGGACATCGTCTCGACGGTGTTTTGGGGGGGTGTTTTGGGGACATTGTCTTGTGGGGGGTTTTGGGGACATTGTCTCGGGGGGCTTTTGGGAACATTGTCTCGGGGGTTTTGCGGGTGGGGTTTTTGGGGACATTGTCTCGGGGGGTTTTGGGGACATTGTCTCGGGGGGAGTTTTGGGGACGTTGTCTCGGGGGGGGTTTTGGGGACATTGTCTCGGAGGAGTTTTGGGTAGGTATTTTGGGGACATTGTCTCGGGGGGGGGTTTGAGGACATTGTCTCTGGGGGTTTTTGGGGACATTGTCTCGGGGGTGTTTTGGGGGGGTGTTTTGGGGACATTGTCTCGTGGGGGATTTTGGGGACATTGTCGCGGGGGGGTTTTGGGAACATTGTCTCGGGGGGTTTTGGGGGTGGGGGTTTTGGGGATATTGTCTCGGGGGTGTTTTGGGGACATTGTCTCGGGGGCGTTTTGGGGACGTTGTTTCGGGGGGGTTTTTTGGGACATTGTCTCGGGGGGGTTTTGGGGACATTGTCCCGGGGTTTTTTGGGGACATTGTCTCAGGGGTGTTTTGGGGGGGGTTTTGGGGACATTGTCTCGGGGGTGTTTTGGGGACATTGTCTCGGGGGGGTTTTGGGGACATTGTCTCGGGGGGTTTTTGGGGGCGTGTTTTGGGGACATTGTCTTGGGGGGGTTTTGGGAACATTGTCTCGGGGGGGATTTGGGGGGGGGTTTGGGGACACTGTCTCGGGGGGGTTTTGGGGACATTGTCCCGAAGGCGTTCTGGGGACAATGTCTCGGGGGGGGTTGGGGGGGGATTTTGGGGACATTGTCTCGGGGGGGTTTTGGCGACATTGTCTCGGGGGCGTTTTGGGGACATTGTCTCGGGGGGGTTTTGGGGACATTGTCTCGAGGGGGTTTTGGGGGGGGGTTTTGGGGACATTGTCTCTGGGGGGTTTTGGGGAAGGGATTTTGGGGACATTGTCTCGGCGGGGTTTTGGGGACATTGTCTCAGGGGTTTTTGTGGGTGGATTTTGGGGACATTGTCTCGGGGGGGTTTTGGGGAAATTGTCTCGGGGGTGTTTTGGGGGGTGTTTTGGGGACATTTTCTCGGGGGGGTTTTGGGGACATTGTCTCGGGGGGGGGGGGGTTTGGGGGTGGGGGTTTTGGGGACATTGTCTCGGGGGGTGTTTTGGGGACATTGTCTCGGGGGGGTTTTGGGGGGGGGTTTGGGGACATTGTCTCGGGGGGGTTTTGGGGACATTGTCTCGGGGTGGTTTTGGGGACATTGTCTTGGGGGGGTTTTGGGGCGGGTTTTTGGGGACATTACCTCGGGGGGGTTTTGGGGACATTGTCTCGGGGGGTTTTGGGGACATTGTCTTGGGGGGGTTTTTGGGCGGGTTTTTGGGGACATTAACTCGGGGGGGTTTTGGGGACATTGTCTCGGGGGTGTTTTGGGGACATTGTCTCGGGGGGTTTTTAACGGGGGTGTTTTGGGGACATTGTCTCGTGGGGGGTTTTGGGGACATTGTCACGGGGGGGTTTTGGGCACATTGTCTCGGGGGGATTTGGCCGGGGTTTTGGTGACATTGTCTCGGGGGGGTTTGGGGGACATTGTCTCGGGGGGGTTTTGGGGACATTGTCTCGGGGGGGGTTTTGGGCGGGGGTTTGGGGGACATTGTCTCGGGGGGGTTTTGGGGACATTGTCTTGGGGGGTGTTTGGGGACATTGTCTCGGGGGGGGTTTTGGGGGGGGTTTTGGGGACATTGTCTCGGTGTGGTTTTGGGGATATTGTCTCGGGGGGGGTTTAGGTGGGGGGGGTTTGGGGACATTGTCTCGGGGGGGTTTTTGGGAACTTTGTCTCGGGGGGTTTGGGGGTGGGGTTTTGGGGATATTGTCTCGGGGCGGTTTTGGGCACTTTGTCTCGGGGGGGTTTTGCGGGGGTGTTTTGGGGACATTGTCTCGGGGGGGTTTTGGGGGGGTTTTTTGGGGACATTGTCTCGGGGGGGTTTTGGGGATATTGTCTCGGGGGGGTTTTGGGGACATTGTCTCGGGGGGTTTTTGGGGGGATTTTGGGGACATTGTCTCGGGGGGGTTTTGGGGACATTGTCTCGGGGGTGTTTTCGGGACATTGTCTCGGGGGGGGTTTTGGGGGGGGCGTTTTGGGGACATTGTCTCTTGGGGGGTTTTGGGGACATTGTCTCGGGGGGGGTTTAAGGGACATTGTCTCGGGGGGTTTTGGAGACATTGTCTCGGGAGGGTTTTGGGGACATCGTCTCGACGGTGTTTTGGGGGGATGTTTTGGGGACATTGTCTTGTGGGGGGTTTTGGGGACATTGTCTCGGGGGGGTTTTGGGAACATTGTCTCGGGGGTTTTGGGGGTGGGGTTTTTGGGGACATTGTCTCGGGGGGGTTTTGGGGACATTGTCTCGGGGGGGGTTTTGGGGACATTGTCTCGGGGGGGTTTTGGGGACATTGTCTCGGGGGGTTTTTGGGGACATTGTCTCGGGGGTGTTTTGGGGGAGTGTTTTGGGGACATTGTCTCGTGGGGGGTTTTGGGAACATTGTCTCGGGGGGTTTTGGGAACATTGTCTCGGGGGGTTTTGGGGGTGGGGTTTTTGGGGATATTGTCTCGGGGGTGTTTTGGGGACATTGTCTCGGGGGCGTTTTGGGGACGTTGTCTCGGGGGGGTTTTTTGGGACATTGTCTCGGGGGGGTTTTGGGGACATTGTCCCGGGGGTTTTTTGGGGACATTGTCTCGGGGGTGTTTTGGGGGGGGTTTGGGGGACATTGTCTCGGGGGGTTTTTGGGGACATTGTCTCGGGGGGTTTTTGGGGGCATGTTTTGGGGACATTGTCTTGGGGGGGTTTTGGGAACATTGTCTCGGGGGGGATTTGGGGGGGGGTTTGTGCACCCTGTCTCGGGGGGGTTTTGGGGACATTGTCCCGAAGGGTTCTGGGGATAATGTCTCGGGGGGGGTTTGGGGGGGATTTTGGGGACATTGTCTCGGGGGGGTTTTGGCGACATTGTCTCGGGGGCGTTTTGGGGACATTGTCTCGGGGGGGTTTTGGGAACATTGTCTCGAGGGGGTTTTGGGGGGGGTTTTGGGTCATTGTCTCTGGGGGGTTTTGGGGAAGGGATTTTGGGGACATTGTCTCGGCGGGGTTTTGGGGACATTGTCTCAGGGGTTTTTGTGGGTGGATTTTGGGGACATTGTCTCGGGGGTGTTTTGGGGAAATTGTCTCGGGGGTGTTTTGGGGGGTGTTTTGGGGACATTTTCTCGGGGGGGTTTTGGGGACATTGTCTCGGGGGGGGGGTTTAGGGGTGGGGGGTTTTGGGGACATTGTCTCGGGGGGTGTTTTGGGGACATTGTCTCGGGGGGGTTTTGGGGGGGGGGTTTGGGGACATTGTGTCAGGGGGGTTTTGGGGACATTGTCTCGGGGTGGTTTTGGGGACATTGTCTTGGGGGGGTTTTGGGGTGGGTTTTTGGGGACATTACCTCGGGGGGGTTTTGGGGACATTGTCTCGGGGGTGTTTTGGGGACATTGTCTCGGGGGGTTTTTGACGGGGGTGTTTTGGGGACATTGTCTCGTGGGGGGTTTTGGGGACATTGTCACGGGGGGGTTTTGGGGACATTGTCTCGGGGGGTTTTGGCGGGGGTTTTGGGGACATTGTCTCGGGGGGGTTTTGGGGACATTGTCTCGGGGGGGTTTTGGGGACATTGTCTCGGGGGGGTTTTGGCCGGGGGTTTGGGGGACATTGTCTCGGGGGGGTTTTGGGGGGGTTTTTGGGGTCATTGTCTCGGGGGGGTTTTGGGGACATTGTCTCGGGGTGGTTTTGGGGACATTGCCTTGGGGGGGTTTTGGGGCGGGTTTTTGGGGACATTAACTCAGGGGGGTTTTGGGGACATTGTCTCGGGGGTGTTTTTGGGGACATTGTCTCGGGGGGTTTTTGACGGGGGGTGTTTTGGGGACATTGTCTCGTGGGGGGGTTTTGGGGACATTGTCACGGGGGTTTTTGGGGACATTGTCTCGGGGGGTTTTGGCCGGGGTTTTGGTGACATTGTCTCGGGGGGGTTTTGGGGACATTGTCTCGGGGGGGTTTTGGGGACATTGTCTCGGGGGGGGTTTTGGGCGGGGGTTTGGGGGGGACATGGTCTCGGGGGGGTTTTGGGGACATTGTCTCGGGGGGTGTTTGGGGACATTGTCTCGGGGGGGTTTTGGGGGGGGGGTTTGGGGACATTGTCTCGGTGGGGTTTTGGGGATATTGTCTCGGGGGGGTTTAGGTGGGGGGGGTTTGGGGACATTGTCTCGGGGGGGTTTTGGGATCTTTGTCTCGGGGGGTTTGGGGGTGGGGTTTTGGGGATATTGTCTCGGGGCGGTTTTGGGCACTTTGTCTCGGGGGTTTTTGCGGGGGGTGTTTTGGGGACATTGTCTCGGGGGGTTTTGGGGGGGTTTTTTGGGGACATTGTCTCGGGGGGGTTTTGGGGATATTGTCTCGGGGGGGTTTTGGGGACATTGTCTCGGGGGGGTTTTGGGGGGATTTTGGGGACATTGTCTCGGGGGGGTTTTGGGGACATTGTCTCGGGGGTGTTTTGGGGACATTGTCTCGGGGGGGTTTTGGGGGGGGCGTTTTGGGGACATTGTCTCTTGGGGGGTTTTGGGGACATTGTCTCGTGGGGGTTTAAGGGACATTGTCTCGGGGGGGTTTTGTGTGGGGCTTTTGGGGACATTGTCTCGGGGGGGTTTTGGGGACATTGTCTTGGGGGGGTTTTGGGGACATTGTCTCGGGGGAGTTTTGGGTGGGTGTTTTGGGGACATTGTCTCGGGGGCTTTTGGAGACATTGGTTCGGGAGGGTTTTGGGGACATCGTCTCGACGGTGTTTTGGGGGGGTGTTTTGGGGACATTGTCTTGTGGGGGGTTTTGGGGACATTGTCTCGGGGGGCTTTTGGGAACATTGTCTCGGGGGTTTTGCGGGTGGGGTTTTTGGGGACATTGTCTCGGGGGGTTTTGGGGACATTGTCTCGGGGGGAGTTTTGGGGACGTTGTCTCGGGGGGGGTTTTGGGGACATTGTCTCGGAGGAGTTTTTGGGTAGGTGTTTTGGGGACATTGTCTCGGGGGGGGGTTTGAGGACATTGTCTCGGGGTGTTTTTGGGGACATTGTCTCGGGGGGTGTTTTGGGGGGGTGTTTTGGGGACATTGTCTCGTGGGGGATTTTGGGGACATTGTCGCGGGGGGGTTTTGGGAACATTGTCTCGGGGGGTTTTGGGGGTGGGGGTTTTGGGGATATTGTCTCGGGGGTGTTTTGGGGACATTGTCTCGGGGGCGTTTTGGGGACGTTGTCTCGGGGGGGTTTTTTGGGACATTGTCTCGGGGGGGGTTTTGGGGACATTGTCCCGGGGTTTTTTTGGGGACATTGTCTCAGGGGTGTTTTGGGGGGGGTTTTGGGGAAATTGTCTCGGGGGTGTTTTGGGGACATTGTCTCGGGGGGGTTTTGGGGGACATTGTCTCGGGGGGGTTTTTGGGGGCGTGTTTTGGGGACATTGTCTTGGGGGGGTTTTGGGAACATTGTCTCGGGGGGGATTTGGGGGGGGGGTTTGGGGACACTGTCTCGGGGGGGTTTTGGGGACATTGTCCCGAAGGCGTTCTGGGGACAATGTCTCGGGGGGGGTTGGGGGGGGATTTTGGGGACATTGTCTCGGGGGGGTTTTGGCGACATTGTCTCGGGGTCGTTTTGGGGACATTGTCTCGGGGGGGTTTTGGGGACATTGTCTCGAGGGGGTTTTGGGGGGGGTTTTGGGGACATTGTCTCTGGGGGGTTTTGGGGAAGGGATTTTGGGGACATTGTCTCGGCGGGGGTTTTGGGGACATTGTCTCAGGGGTTTTTGTGGGTGGATTTTGGGGACATTGTCTCGGGGGGGTTTTGGGGAAATTGTCTCGGGGGTGTTTTGGGGGGTGTTTTGGGGACATTTTCTCGGGGGGGTTTTGGGGACATTGTCTCGGGGGGGGGGGTTTGGGGGTGGGGGTTTTGGGGACATTGTCTCGGGGGGTGTTTTGGGGACATTGTCTCGGGGGGGTTTTGGGGGGGGGGGTTTGGGGACATTGTCTCGGGGGGGTTTTGGGGACATTGTCTCGGGGTGGTTTTGGGGACATTGTCTTGGGGGGGTTTTGGGGCGGGTTTTTGGGGACATTACCTCGGGGGGGTTTTGGGGACATTGTCTCAGGGGTGTTTTGGGGGACATTGTCTCGGGGGGTTTTTGACGGGGGTGTTTTGGGGACATTGTCTCGTGGGGGGTTTTGGGGACATTGTCACGGGGGGGTTTTGGGGACATTGTCTCGGGGGGTTTTGGGGACATTGTCTTGGGGGGGGTTTTTGGGCGGGTTTTTGGGGACATTAACTCGGGGGGGTTTTGGGGACATTGTCTCGGGGGTGTTTTGGGGACATTGTCTCGGGGGGTTTTTAACGGGGGTGTTTTGGGGACATTGTCTCGTGGGGGGTTTTGGGGACATTGTCACGGGGGGGTTTTGGGCACATTGTCTCGGGGGGATTTGGCCGGGGTTTTGGTGACATTGTCTCGGGGGGGGTTTGGGGGACATTGTCTCGGGGGGGTTTTGGGGACATTGTCTCGGGGGGGTTTTGGGCGGGGGTTTGGGGGACATTGTCTCGGGGGGGTTTTGGGGACATTGTCTCGGGGGGTGTTTGGGGACATTGTCTCGGGGGGGTTTTGGGGGGGGTTTTGGGGACATTGTCTCGGTGTGGTTTTGGGGATATTGTCTCGGGGGGGGTTTAGGTGGGGGGGGTTTGGGGACATTGTCTCGGGGGGGTTTTGGGAACTTTGTCTCGGGGGGTTTGGGGGTGGGGTTTTGGGGATATTGTCTCGGGGCGGTTTTGGGCACTTTGTCTCGGGGGGGTTTTGCGGGGGTGTTTTGGGGACATTGTCTCGGGGGGGTTTTGGGGGGGTTTTTTGGGGACATTGTCTCGGGGGTGTTTTGGGGATATTGTCTCGGGGGGGTTTTGGGGACATTGTCTCGGGGGGTTTTTGGGGGGATTTTGGGGACATTGTCTCGGGGGGGTTTTGGGGACATTGTCTCGGGGGTTTTTTCGGGACATTGTCTCGGGGGGGGGTTTTGGGGGGGGCGTTTTGGGGACATTGTCTCTTGGGGGGTTTTGGGGACATTGTCTCGGGGGGGTTTAAGGGACATTGTCTCGGGGGGTTTTGGAGACATTGTCTCGGGAGGGTTTTGGGGACATCGTCTCGACGGTGTTTTGGGGGGATGTTTTGGGGACATTGTCTTGTGGGGGGTTTTGGGGACATTGTCTCGGGGGGGTTTTGGGAACATTGTCTCGGGGGTTTTGGGGGTGGGGTTTTTGGGGACATTGTCTCGGGGGGGGTTTTGGGGACATTGTCTCGGGGGGGGGTTTTGGGGACATTGTCTCGGGGGGGTTTTGGGGACATTGTCTCGGGGGGGTTTTTGGGGACATTGTCTCGGGGGTGTTTTGGGGGAGTGTTTTGGGGACATTGTCTCGTGGGGGGTTTTGGGAACATTGTCTCGGGGGGTTTTGGGAACATTGTCTCGGGGGGTTTTGGGGGTGGGGTTTTTGGGGATATTGTCTCGGGGGTGTTTTGGGGACATTGTCTCGGGGGCGTTTTGGGGACGTTGTCTCGGGGGGGTTTTTTGGGACATTGTCTCGGGGGGGTTTTGGGGGACATTGTCCCGGGGTTTTTTGGGGACATTGTCTCGGGGGTGTTTTGGGGGGGGTTTGGGGACATTGTCTCGGGGGGGTTTTGGGGACATTGTCTCGGGGGGTTTTTTGGGGGCATGTTTAGGGGACATTGTCTTGGGGGGGTTTTGGGAACATTGTCTCGGGGGGGATTTGGGGGGGGGTTTGTGGACACTGTCTCGGGGGGGGTTTTGGGGACATTGTCCCGAAGGGGTTCTAGGGATAATGTCTCGGGGGGGGTTTGGGGGGGATTTTGGGGACATTGTCTCGGGGGGGTTTTGGCGACATTGTCTCGGGGGCGTTTTGGGGACATTGTCTCGGGGGGGGTTTTGGGAACATTGTCTCGAGGGGGTTTTGGGGGGGGGTTTTGGGTCATTGTCTCTGGGGGGTTTTGGGGAAGGGATTTTGGGGACATTGTCTCGGCGGGGGTTTTGGGGACATTGTCTCAGGGGTTTTTGTGGGTGGATTTTGGGGACATTGTCTCGGGGGGTGTTTTGGGGAAATTGTCTCGGGGGTGTTTTGGGGGGTGTTTTGGGGACATTTTCTCAGGGGGGTTTTGGGGACATTGTCTCGGGGGGGGGGTTTAGGGGTGGGGGTTTTGGGGACATTGTCTCGGGGGGTGTTTTGGGGACATTGTCTCGGGGGGGTTTTGGGGGGGGGGTTTGGGGACATTGTCTCAGGGGGGTTTTGGGGACATTGTCTCGGGGGGTTTGGGGGTGGGGTTTTGGGGATATTGTCTCGGGACGGCTTTGGGGACTTTGTCTCGCGGGGGGTTCTGCGGGGGTGTTTTGGGGACATTGTCTCGGGGGGGTTTTGGTGGGGTTTTTTGGGGACATTGTCTCGGGGGGGTTTTGGGGATATTGTCTCGGGGGGGGTTTTGGGGACATTGTCTCGGGGGGGTTTTGGGGGGGATTTTGGGGACATTGTCTCGGGGGGGGTTTTGGGGACATTGTCTCGGGGGTGTTTTGGGGACATTGTCTCGGGGGGGTTTTGGGGGGGGTTTTTGGGGACATTGTCTCGGGGGTGGTTTTGGGGACATTGTCTCGGGGGTGTTTTGGGGACATTGTCTCGGAGGAGTTTTGGGTAGGTGTTTTGGGGACATTGTCTCGGGGGGGTTTTGAGGACATTGTCTCGGGGGTTTTTTGGGGACATTGTCTCGGGGGTGTTTTGGGGGTTGTTTTGGGGACATTTTCTCGGGGGGGTTTTGGGGACATTGTCTCGGGGGGGGTTTGGGGGTGGGGGTTTTGGGGACATTGACTCGGGGGGTGCTTTGGGGACATTGTCTCGGTGGGGTTTTGGGGGGGTTTTTGGGGTCATTGTCTCGGGGGGGTTTTGGGGGACATTGTCTCGGGGTGGTTTTGGGGGACATTGTCTTGGGGGGGTTTTGGGGCGGGTTTTTGGGGACATTAACTCAGGGGGGTTTTGGGGACATTGTCTCGGGGGTGTTTTGGGGACATTGTCTCGGGGGGTTTTTGACGGGGGTGTTTTGGGGACATTGTCTCGTGGGGGGTTTTGGGGACATTGTCACGGGGGTTTTTGGGGACATTGTCTCGGGCGGTTTTGGCCGGGGTTTTGGTGACATTGTCTCGGGGGGGTTTTGGGGACATTGTCTCGGGGGGGTTTTGGGGACATTGTCTCGGGGGGGTTTTGGGCGGGGGTTTGGGGGACATGGTCTCGGGGGGGTTTTGGGGACATTGTCTCGGGGGGTGTTTGGGGACATTGTCTCGGGGGGGTTTTGGGGATATTGTCTCGGGGGGGTTTAGGTGGGGGGGGTTTGGGGACATTGTCTCGGGGGGGTTTTGGGATCTTTGTCTCGGGGGGTTTGGGGGTGGGGTTTTGGGGATATTGTCTCGGGGCGGTTTTGGGCACTTTGTCTCGGGGGTTTTTGCGGGGGTGTTTTGGGGACATTGTCTCGGGGGGGTTTTGGGGGGGTTTTTTGGGGACATTGTCTCGGGGGGGTTTTGGGGATATTGTCTCGGGGGGGTTTTGGGGACATTGTCTCGGGGGGGTTTTGGGGGGATTTTGGGGACATTGTCTCGGGGGGGTTTTGGGGACATTGTCTCGGGGGTGTTTTGGGGACATTGTCTCGGGGGGGTTTTGGGGGGGGGCGTTTTGGGGACATTGTCTCTTGGGGGGTTTTGGGGACATTGTCTCGTGGGGGTTTAAGGGACATTGTCTCGGGGGGGTTTTGTGTGGGGCTTTTGGGGACATTGTCTCGGGGGGGTTTTGGGGACATTGTCTTGGGGGGGTTTTGGGGACATTGTCTCGGGGGAGTTTTGGGGTGGGTGTTTTGGGGACATTGTCTCGGGGGCTTTTGGAGACATTGGTTCGGGAGGGTTTTGGGGACATCGTCTCGACGGTGTTTTGGGGGGGTGTTTTGGGGACATTGTCTTGTGGGGGGTTTTGGGGACATTGTCTCGGGGGGCTTTTGGGAACATTGTCTCGGGGGTTTTGCGGGTGGGGTTTTTGGGGACATTGTCTCGGGGGGTTTTGGGGACATTGTCTCGGGGGGAGTTTTGGGGACGTTGTCTCGGGGGGGGTTTTGGGGACATTGTCTCGGAGGAGTTTTGGGTAGGTGTTTTGGGGACATTGTCTCGGGGGGGGGGTTTGAGGACATTGTCTCGGGGTGTTTTTGGGGACATTGTCTCGGGGGTGTTTTGGGGGGGTGTTTTGGGGACATTGTCTCGTGGGGGATTTTGGGGACATTGTCGCGGGGGGGTTTTGGGAACATTGTCTCGGGGGGTTTTGGGGGTGGGGGTTTTGGGGATATTGTCTCGGGGGTGTTTTGGGGACATTGTCTCGGGGGCGTTTTGGGGACGTTGTCTCGGGGGGGTTTTTTTGGGACATTGTCTCGGGGGGGTTTTGGGGACATTGTCCCGGGGGTTTTTTGGGGACATTGTCTCAGGGGTGTTTTGGGGGGGGGTTTTGGGGAAATTGTCTCGGGGGTGTTTTGGGGACATTGTCTCGGGGGGGTTTTGGGGACATTGTCTCGGGGGGTTTTTGGGGGCGTGTTTTGGGGACATTGTCTTGGGGGGGTTTTGGGAACATTGTCTCGGGGGGGATTTGGGGGGGGGGTTTGGGGACACTGTCTCGGGGGGGTTTTGGGGACATTGTCCCGAAGGCGTTCTGGGGACAATGTCTCGGGGGGGGTTGGGGGGGGATTTTGGGGACATTGTCTCGGGGGGGTTTTGGCGACATTGTCTCGGGGTCGTTTTGGGGACATTGTCTCGGGGGGGTTTTGGGGACATTGTCTCGAGGGGGTTTTGGGGGGGGTTTTGGGGACATTGTCTCTGGGGGGTTTTGGGGAAGGGATTTTGGGGACATTGTCTCGGCGGGGTTTTGGGGACATTGTCTCAGGGGTTTTTGTGGGTGGATTTTGGGGACATTGTCTCGGGGGGGTTTTGGGGAAATTGTCTCGGGGGTGTTTTTGGGGGGTGTTTTGGGGACATTTTCTCGGGGGGGTTTTGGGGACATTGTCTCGGGGGGGGGGGTTTGGGGGTGGGGGTTTTGGGGACATTGTCTCGGGGGGTGTTTTGGGGACATTGTCTCGGGGGGGTTTTGGGGGGGGGGGTTTGGGGACATTGTCTCGGGGGGGTTTTGGGGACATTGTCTCGGGGTGGTTTTGGGGACATTGTCTTGGGGGGGTTTTGGGGCGGGTTTTTGGGGACATTACCTCGGGGGGGTTTTGGGGACATTGTCTCAGGGGTGTTTTGGGGACATTGTCTCGGGGGGTTTTTGACGGGGGTGTTTTGGGGACATTGTCTCGTGGGGGGTTTTGGGGACATTGTCACGGGGGGGTTTTGGGGACATTGTCTCGGGGGGTTTTGGGGACATTGTCTTGGGGGGGTTTTTGGGCGGGTTTTTGGGGACATTAACTCGGGGGGGTTTTGGGGACATTGTCTCGGGGGTGTTTTGGGGACATTGTCTCGGGGGGTTTTTAACGGGGGTGTTTTGGGGACATTGTCTCGTGGGGGGTTTTGGGGACATTGTCACGGGGGGGTTTTGGGCACATTGTCTCGGGGGGATTTGGCCGGGGTTTTGGTGACATTGTCTCGGGGGGGGTTTGGGGGACATTGTCTCGGGGGGGTTTTGGGGACATTGTCTCGGGGGGGTTTTGGGCGGGGGTTTGGGGGACATTGTCTCGGGGGGGTTTTGGGGACATTGTCTCGGGGGGTGTTTGGGGACATTGTCTCGGGGGGGTTTTGGGGGGGGTTTTGGGGACATTGTCTCGGTGTGGTTTTGGGGATATTGTCTCGGGGGGGTTTAGGTGGGGGGGGTTTGGGGACATTGTCTCGGGGGGGTTTTGGGAACTTTGTCTCGGGGGGTTTGGGGGTGGGGTTTTGGGGATATTGTCTCGGGGCGGTTTTGGGCACTTTGTCTCGGGGGGGGTTTTGCGGGGGTGTTTTGGGGACATTGTCTCGGGGGGGTTTTGGGGGGGTTTTTTGGGGACATTGTCTCGGGGGTGTTTTGGGGATATTGTCTCGGGGGGGTTTTGGGGACATTGTCTCGGGGGGTTTTTGGGGGGATTTTGGGGACATTGTCTCGGGGGGGTTTTGGGGACATTGTCTCGGGGGTTTTTTCGGGACATTGTCTCGGGGGGGGTTTTGGGGGGGGCGTTTTGGGGACATTGTCTCTTGGGGGGTTTTGGGGACATTGTCTCGGGGGGGTTTAAGGGACATTGTCTCGGGGGGTTTTGGAGACATTGTCTCGGGAGGGTTTTGGGGACATCGTCTCGACGGTGTTTTGGGGGGATGTTTTGGGGACATTGTCTTGTGGGGGGTTTTGGGGACATTGTCTCGGGGGGGTTTTGGGAACATTGTCTCGGGGGTTTTGGGGGTGGGGTTTTTGGGGACATTGTCTCGGGGGGGTTTTGGGGACATTGTCTCGGGGGGGGTTTTGGGGACATTGTCTCGGGGGGGTTTTGGGGACATTGTCTCGGGGGGTTTTTGGGGACATTGTCTCGGGGGTGTTTTGGGGGAGTGTTTTGGGGACATTGTCTCGTGGGGGGTTTTGGGAACATTGTCTCGGGGGGTTTTGGGAACATTGTCTCGGGGGGTTTTGGGGGTGGGGGTTTTTGGGGATATTGTCTCGGGGGTGTTTTTGGGGACATTGTCTCGGGGGCGTTTTGGGGACGTTGTCTCGGGGGGGTTTTTTGGGACATTGTCTCGGGGGGGTTTTGGGGACATTGTCCCGGGGTTTTTTGGGGACATTGTCTCGGGGGTGTTTTGGGGGGGGTTTGGGGACATTGTCTCGGGGGGGTTTTGGGGACATTGTCTCGGGGGGTTTTTGGGGGCATGTTTAGGGGACATTGTCTTGGGGGGGTTTTGGGAACATTGTCTCGGGGGGGATTTGGGGGGGGGTTTGTGGACACTGTCTCGGGGGGGTTTTGGGGACATTGTCCCGAAGGGGTTCTGGGGATAATGTCTCGGGGGGGTTTGGGGGGGATTTTGGGGACATTGTCTCGGGGGGGTTTTGGCGACATTGTCTCGGGGGCGTTTTGGGGACATTGTCTCGGGGGGGTTTTGGGAACATTGTCTCGAGGGGGTTTTGGGGGGGGTTTTGGGTCATTGTCTCTGGGGGGTTTTGGGGAAGGGATTTTGGGGACATTGTCTCGGCGGGGTTTTGGGGACATTGTCTCAGGGGTTTTTGTGGGTGGATTTTGGGGACATTGTCTCGGGGGTGTTTTGGGGAAATTGTCTCGGGGGGTGTTTTGGGGGGTGTTTTGGGGACATTTTCTCAGGGGGGTTTTGGGGACATTGTCTCGGGGGGGGGTTTAGGGGTGGGGGTTTTGGGGACATTGTCTCGGGGGGGTGTTTTGGGGACATTGTCTCGGGGGGGTTTTGGGGGGGGGGTTTGGGGACATTGTCTCAGGGGGGTTTTGGGGACATTGTCTCGGGGGGTTTGGGGGTGGGGTTTTGGGGATATTGTCTCGGGACGGCTTTGGGGACTTTGTCTCGCGGGGGGTTTTGCGGGGGTGTTTTGGGGACATTGTCTCGGGGGGGTTTTGGTGGGGTTTTTTGGGGACATTGTCTCGGGGGGGTTTTGGGGATATTGTCTCGGGGGGGGTTTTGGGGACATTGTCTCGGGGGGGTTTTGGGGGGATTTTGGGGACATTGTCTCGGGGGGGTTTTGGGGACATTGTCTCGGGGGTGTTTTGGGGACATTGTCTCGGGGGGGTTTTGGGGGGGGGTTTTTGGGGACATTGTCTCGGGGGTGGTTTTGGGGACATTGTCTCGGGGGTGTTTTGGGGGACATTGTCTCGGAGGAGTTTTGGGTAGGTGTTTTGGGGGACATTGTCTCGGGGGGGTTTTGAGGACATTGTCTCGGGGGTTTTTTGGGGGACATTGTCTCGGGGGTGTTTTGGGGGTTGTTTTGGGGACATTTTCTCGGGGGGGTTTTGGGGACATTGTCTCGGGGGGGGTTTGGGGGTGGGGGTTTTGGGGACATTGACTCGGGGGGTGCTTTGGGGACATTGTCTCGGTGGGGTTTTGGGGGGGTTTTTGGGGTCATTGTCTCGGGGGGGTTTTGGGGACATTGTCTCGGGGGTGGTTTTGGGGACATTGTCTTGGGGGGGTTTTGGGGCGGGTTTTTGGGGACATTAACTCAGGGGGGGTTTTGGGGACATTGTCTCGGGGGTGTTTTGGGGACATTGTCTCGGGGGGTTTTTGACGGGGGTGTTTTGGGGACATTGTCTCGTGGGGGGTTTTGGGGACATTGTCACGGGGGTTTTTGGGGACATTGTCTCGGGCGGTTTTGGCCGGGGTTTTGGTGACATTGTCTCGGGGGGGTTTTGGGGACATTGTCTCGGGGGGGTTTTGGGGACATTGTCTCGGGGGGGTTTTGGGCGGGGGTTTGGGGGACATGGTCTCGGGGGGGTTTTGGGGACATTGTCTCGGGGGGTGTTTGGGGACATTGTCTCGGGGGGGTTTTGGGGATATTGTCTCGGGGGGGTTTAGGTGGGGGGGGTTTGGGGACATTGTCTCGGGGGGGTTTTGGGATCTTTGTCTCGGGGGGTTTGGGGGTGGGGTTTTGGGGATATTGTCTCGGGGCGGTTTTGGGCACTTTGTCTCGGGGGTTTTTGCGGGGGTGTTTTGGGGACATTGTCTCGGGGGGGTTTTGGGGGGGTTTTTTGGGGACATTGTCTCGGGGGGGTTTTGGGGATATTGTCTCGGGGGGGTTTTGGGGACATTGTCTCGGGGGGGTTTTGGGGGGATTTTGGGGACATTGTCTCGGGGGGGTTTTGGGGACATTGTCTCGGGGGTGTTTTGGGGACATTGTCTCGGGGGGGGTTTTGGGGGGGGCGTTTTGGGGGACATTGTCTCTTGGGGGGTTTTGGGGACATTGTCTCGGGGGGGTTTAAGGGACATTGTCTCGGGGGGGTTTTGTGTGGGGCTTTTGGGGACATTGTCTCGGGGGGGTTTTGGGGACATTGTCTTGGGGGGGGTTTTGGGGGACATTGTCTCGGGGGAGTTTTGGGTGGGTGTTTTGGGGACATTGTCTCGGGGGCTTTTGGAGACATTGGTTCGGGAGGGTTTTGGGGACATCGTCTCGACGGTGTTTTGGGGGGGTGTTTTGGGGACATTGTCTTGTGGGGGGTTTTGGGGACATTGTCTCGGGGGGCTTTTGGGAACATTGTCTCGGGGGGTTTTGCGGGTGGGGTTTTTGGGGACATTGTCTCGGGGGGTTTTGGGGACATTGTCTCGGCGGGAGTTTTGGGGACGTTGTCTCGGGGGGGGTTTTGGGGACATTGTCTCGGAGGAGTTTTGGGTAGGTGTTTTGGGGACATTGTCTCGGGGGGGGGTTTGAGGACATTGTCTCGGGGGGTTTTTGGGGACATTGTCTCGGGGTGTTTTGGGGGGGTGTTTTGGGGACATTGTCTCGTGGGGGATTTTGGGGACATTGTCGCGGGGGGGTTTTGGGAACATTGTCTCGGGGGGTTTTGGGGGTGGGGGTTTTGGGGATATTGTCTCGGGGGTGTTTTGGGGACATTGTCTCGGGGGCGTTTTGGGGACGTTGTCTCGGGGGGGTTTTTTGGGACATTGTCTCGGGGGGGTTTTGGGGACATTGTCCCGGGGTTTTTTGGGGACATTGTCCTCAGGGGTGTTTTGGGGGGGGTTTTGGGGACATTGTCTTGGGGGTGTTTTGGGAACATTGTCTCGGGGGGTTTTTGGGGGGGGTGTTTTGGGGACATTGTCTTGGGGGGGTTTTGGGAACATTGTCTCGGGGGGGATTTGGGGGGGGGGGGTTTGGGGACACTGTCTCGGGGGGGTTTTGGGGACATTGTCTCGGGGGGTTTTGGGGACATTGTCTCAGGGGGGTTTTGGGTGGGGTGTTTTGGGGACATTGTCTCGGGGGGGTTTTGATGACTTTGTCTCGGGGGGGTTTTGTGGACATTGTCTCGGCGGGGTTTTGGGGATGGGATTTTGGGGAAATTGTCTCGGCGGGGTTTTGGGGACATTGTCTCGGGGGGGTATTGGGTGTGGATTTTGGGGGTCATTGTCTCGGGGGAGTTTTGGGGACATTGTCTCGGGGGTGTTTTGGGGACATTGTCTCAGGGGGGGTTTTGGGGGTGGGGGTTTTGGGGACATTGTCTCGGGGGGGATTTTGGGGACATTGTCTTGGGGGGGTTTTGGTGGGGGAGTTTTGGGGACATTGTCTCGGGGGGGGTTTTGGGGACATTGTCTCGGGGGGGTTTTGGGGAGGGGTTTTGGGGACATTGTCTCGGGGGGTTTTTGGGGACATTGTCTCGGGGTGGTTTTGGGGACATTGTCTTGGGGGGGTTTTGGAAGGTCTTTTGGGGACATTGTCTCGGGGGGGTTTTTGGGGACATTGTCTCGGGGGGGCTTTGGGGACATTGTCTCGGGGGGGTTTTGGGGGGGGTTTTTTGGGGACATTGTCTCGGGGGGGTTTTGGGGACATTGTCTCAGGGGTGTATTGGGGACATTGTCCTCGGGGGGGGTTTTGAGGGGGGTGTTTTGGGGACATTGTCTTGTGGGGTGTTTCCGGGGACATTGTCTCGGTGGGGTTTTGGGGACATTGTCTCGGGGACTTTTGGGGGGGGTTTTTGGGGACATTGTCTCTGGGTGGTTTTGGGGACATTGTCTTGGGGGGGTTTTGGGGACATTGTCTCGGGGGGGTTTTGGGGGGGCGTTTTGGCGACATTGTTTTGGGGGGGGTTTTGGGGACATTGTCTCGGGGGGGTTTTGGGAACATTGTCTTGGGGGGGTTTTGGGGGGGTCTTTTGGGGACATTGTCTCGGGGGGGTTTTTGGGGACATTGTCTCGGGGGGGTTTTGGGGACATTGTCTCGGGGGTGTTTTTGGGGGGGGGTTTTGGGGACATTGTCTCGGGGGGGTTTTGGGGACATTGTCTCAGGGGTGTATTGGGGACATTGTCTCGGGGGGGTTTTGAGGGGGGTGTTTTGGGGACATTGTCTCGTGGGGGTTTTGGGAACATTGTCTCGGGGGGTATTTTGGGGGGGTGTGTTGGGGACATTGTCTCGGGCGTGTTTTCGGGACATTGTCTCGAAGGGGTTCTGGGGACAATGTCTCGGGGGGTTTGGGGGGGGATTTTTGGGGACATTGTCTCGGGGGGTTTTGGCGACATTGTCTCCGGGGCGTTTTGGGGACATTGTCTCGGGGGCGTTTTGGGGGCTTTTTGGGGACATTGTCTCGGGGGGTTTTGGGGACATTGTCTCGGGGGGTTTTGGGGACATTGTCTCAGGGGGGTTTTGGGTGGGGTGTTTTGGGGACATTGTCTCGGGGGGGTTTTGATGACTTTGTCTCGGGGGGGTTTTGGGGATGGGATTTTGGGGAAATTGTCTCGGCGGGGTTTAGGGGACATTGTCTCGGGGGGGTTTTGGGTGTGGATTTTGGGGTCATTGTCTCGGGGAGTTTTGGGGACATTGTCTCGGGGGTGTTTTGGGGACATTGTCTCAGGGGGGTTTGGGGGTGGGGGTTTTTGGGACATTGTCTCAGGGGGATTTTGGGGATATTTTCTCGGGGGGCTTTTGCTGACGTTGTCTCGGAGGGGTTTGGGGACATTGTCTCGGGGGGGTTTTGGGGACATTGTCCCGTGGGTTTTTGGGGACATTGTCTCGAGGGGGTTTTGGGGATATTGTCTCGGGGGTGTTTAGGTGGGGGGGGGTTTGGGGACATTGTCTCGGGGGGGTTTTGGGAACTTTGTCTCGGGGGGTTTGGGGGTGGGGTTTTGGGGATATTGTCTCGGGGCGGTTTTGGGGACTTTGTCTCGGGGGGGTTTTGCGGGGGTGTTTTGGGGACATTGTCTCGGGGGGGTTTTGGGGGGGTTTTTTGGGGACATTGTCTCGGGGGGGTTTTGGGGATATTGTCTCCGGGGGGTTTTGGGGACATTGTCTCGGGGGGGTTTTGGGGGGATTTTGGGGACATTGTCTCGGGGGGGTTTTGGGGACATTGTCTCGGGGGTGTTTTGGGGACATTGTCTCGGGGGGGTTTTGGGGGGGGCGTTTTGGGGACATTGTCTCTTGGGGGGTTTTGGGGACATTGTCTCGGGGGGGTTTTAGGGACATTGTCTCGGGGGGGTTTTGTGTGGGGCTTTTGGGGACATTATCTCGGGGGGGTTTTGGGGACATTGTCTTGGGGGTGTTTTGGGGACATTGTCTCGGGGGAGTTTTGGGTGGGTGTTTTGGGGACATTGTCTCGGGGGGTTTTGGAGACATTGTCTCGGGAGGGTTTTGGGGACATCGTCTCGACGGTGTTTTGGGGGGGTGTTTTGGGGACATTGTCTTGTGGGGGGGTTTTGGGGACATTGTCTCGGGGGGGTTTTGGGAACATTGTCTCGGGGGTTTTGGGGGTGGGGTTTTTGGGGACATTGTCTCGGGGGGGTTTTGGGGACATTGTCTCGGGGGGGATTTTGGGGACGTTGTCTCGGGGGGGTTTTGGGGACATTGTCTCGGGGGGTTTTTGGGGACATTGTCTCGGGGGTGTTTTGGGGGGGTGTTTTGGGGACATTGTCTCGTGGGGGGGTTTTGTGAACATTGTCTCGGGGGGGTTTTGGGAACATTGGCTCGGGGGGTTTTGGGGGGTGGGGGTTTTGGGGATATTGTCTCGGGGGTGTTTTGGGGACATTGTCTCGGGGGCGTTTTGGGGACGTTGTCTCGGGGGGGTTTTTTGGGACATTTTCTCGGGGGGGGTTTTGGGGACATTGTCCCGGGGTTTTTGGGGACATTGTCTCGGGGGTGTTTTGGGGGGGGATTTGGGGACATTGTCTCGGGGGGGTTTTGGGGACATTGTCTCGGGGTGTTTTTGGGGGCGTGTTTTGGGGACATTGTCTTGGGGGGGGTTTGGGAACATTGTCTCGGGGGGGATTTGGGGGGGGGGTTTGGGGACACTGTCTCGGGGGTGTTTTGGGGACATTGTCCCGAAGGGGTTCTGGGGACAATGTCTCGGGGGGGTTTGAGGGGGGATTTTGGGGACATTGTCTCGGGGGGGTTTTGGCGACATTGTCTCGGGAGCGTTTTGGGGACATTGTCTCGGGGGGGTTTTGGGGACATTGTCTCGGGGGGTTTTGGGGACATTGTCTTGGGGGGTTTTGGGGACATTGTCTTGGGGGGGTTTTTGGGCGGGTTTTTGGGGACATTAACTCGGGGGGGTTTTGGGGACATTGTCTCGGGGGTGTTTTGGGGACATTGTCTCGGGGGGTTTTTAACGGGGGTGTTTTGGGGACATTGTCTCGTGGGGGGTTTTGGGGACATTGTCACGGGGGGGTTTTGGGCACATTGTCTCGGGGGGATTTGGCCGGGGTTTTGGTGACATTGTCTCGGGGGGGTTTGGGGGACATTGTCTCGGGGGGGTTTTGGGGACATTGTCTCGGGGGGGTTTTGGGCGGGGGTTTGGGGGACATTGTCTCGGGGGGGTTTTGGGGACATTGTCTCGGGGGGTGTTTGGGGACATTGTCTCGGGGGGGTTTTGGGGGGGGTTTTGGGGACATTGTCTCGGTGTGGTTTTGGGGATATTGTCTCGGGGGGGTTTAGGTGGGGGGGGGTTTGGGGACATTGTCTCGGGGGGGTTTTGGGAACTTTGTCTCGGGGGGTTTGGGGGTGGGGTTTTGGGGATATTGTCTCGGGGCGGTTTTGGGCACTTTGTCTCGGGGGGGTTTTGCGGGGGTGTTTTGGGGACATTGTCTCGGGGGGGTTTTGGGGGGGTTTTTTGGGGACATTGTCTCGGGGGTGTTTTGGGGATATTGTCTCGGGGGGTTTTGGGGGACATTGTCTCGGGGGCTTTTTGGGGGGATTTTGGGGACATTGTCTCGGGGGGGTTTTGGGGACATTGTCTCGGGGGTGTTTTTGGGACATTGTCTCGGGGGGGGTTTTGGGGGGGGGCGTTTTGGGGACATTGTCTCTTGGGGGGTTTTGGGGACATTGTCTCGGGGGGGTTTAAGGGACATTGTCTCGGGGGGTTTTGGAGACATTGTCTCGGGAGGGTTTTGGGGACATCGTCTCGACGGTGTTTTGGGGGGATGTTTTGGGGACATTGTCTTGTGGGGGGTTT
>JANJGN010003227.1:7500-49026 GCA_026770705.1 Isurus oxyrinchus
ACCGTCTCTCTCTCTCACTCACTGTCTCTCTCTCACTGTCTCTGTCTCTCTCTCTCACTCACTGTCTCTCTCTTTCTCTCTTTCACTCTCTGTCTCTCCCTCTCTCTCACTCACCGTCTCTCTCTCTCACTCACTGTCTCTCTCTCACTGTCTCTGTGTCTCTCTCTCACTCACTGTCTCTTTCTCTCTCTCACTCTCTGTCTCTCTCACAAACTGTCTCTCTCTTTCTCTCTCTCACTCACTGTCTCTCTCTGTCTCTCTCTCACTCACTGTCTCTCTCTCTCTCACTCACTGTCTCTCTCTGTCTCTCTCTCAATCACTGTCTCTCTCTCTCACTCTCTGTCTCTCTGTCTCTCACTCACTGTCTCTCTCTCTCACTCTCTGTCTCTCTGTCTCTCACTCACTGTCTCTCTCTCTCTCACTCACTGTCTCTCCCTCTCTCTCACAAACTGTCTCTCTCTTTCTCTCTCTCACTCTCTGTCTCTCTGTCTCTCACTCACTGTCTCTCTCTCTCACTCTCTGTCTCTCTGTCTCTCACTCACTGTCTCTCTCTCTCTCACTCACTGTCTCTCCCTCTCTCTCACAAACTGTCTCTCTCTTTCTCTCTCTCACTCTCTGTCTCTCCCTCTCTCTCACTCACTGTCTCTCTCTCTCTCTCTCACTCACTGTCTCTCTCACAAACTGTCTCTCTCTGTCTCTCTCTCTGTCTCACTCTCTGTCTCTCCCTCTCTCTCACTCACTGTCTCTCTCTTTCTCTCTCTCACTCTCTGTCTCTCTCTCTCTGTCTCTCTCTCTCTCTCTCTCACTCACTGTCTCTCTCTCTCTCACTGTCTCTCTCTTTCTCTGCCTCTCCCTCTATCACTCTTTCTCTGTCTCTTTCTCTCTGTCTCTCTGTCTCTCTCACTCACTGTCTCTCTCTTTCTCTCTCTCACTCTCTGTCTCTCCCTCTCTCTCACTCACTGTCTCTCTCTTTCTCTGCCTCTCCCTCTATCACTCTTTCTCTTTCTCTCACTCTCTGTCTCTCTGTCTTTCTCACTCACTGTCACTCTCTTCCTCTTTCTCACTCTCTGTCTCTCTCTCTGTCTCTCTCTCTCTCTCACTCTCTGTCTCTCTCACAAACTGTCTCTCTCTTTCTCTCTCCCACTCACTGTCTCTCTCTGTCTCTCTCTCACTCACTGTCTCTCTCTCTCTCTCTCACTCTCTGTCTCTCTCTGTCTCTGTCTTTCTCTCTCTGTCTCTCTCTCACACGCACTGTCTCTCTCTGTCTCTCTCACAAACTGTCTCTCTCTTTCTCTCTCTCTCTCTCTCTCACTCACTGTCTCTCTCTTTCTCTCTCTCTCTCTCTCTCTCTCACTCACTGTCTCTCTCTTTCTCTCTCTCACTCTCTGTCTCTCTGTCTCTCCCAATCTCTCTCTCACTGTCTCTGTCTCTCTTTCTCACTCACTGCCTCTCTCTCTCACAAACGGTCTCTCTCTTTCTCTCTCTCTCTCTCTCACTCTCTGTCTCTCCCTCTCTCACTCACTGTCTCTCTCTTTCTCTGCCTCTCCCTCTATCACCCTTTCTCTGTCTGTCTCTCTCTGTCTCTCTCTCTCTCACTGCCTCTTTATCTCTCTCTCTCTCTCTGCCTCTCTCTCTCTCACTGTCTCTCTCTTTCTCTGCCTCTCCCTCTATCACCCTTTCTCTGTCTGTCTCTCACTGTCTCTCTCTGTCTCTCTCTCTCTCACTGCCTCTTTATCTCTCTCTCTCTCTCTGCCTCTCTCTCTCTCACTGTCTCTCTCTTTCTCTCTCTCGCTCACTGCCTCTTTATCTCTCTCTCTCTCTCTGCCTCTCTCTCACTCACTGACTCTATCTCTCACTCACTCTCGGTCTCTCCCTCTCTCTCTCTGTTTCTCTTTCTCTCTGTCTCTGTCTCTCTCACTCACTAACTCTCTCTCTCTCTCTGTCCCTCTCTGTCTCTCTCTCTCCATCTCTCCCTCTCCCCCTCTCTCTCTGTCGCTGAAACTCTCTCTCTCTCTGAAAATCTCTCACTCTCTCTCTTTCTCTGCCTCACCCTCTATCACTCTCGCTCTATCTCTCTCTCTCTCTCACCCTCTCGCTCTCTCTCAGTCTCTCTCTCTCTCAATCTCACTCATTCTCTCCAGATAACAAGCTGATTGATCTGCGTCTGTCCACAGGAATTCGCACAGGGCGCTGTGTGAGGTTCAATCGGACGGTGAATACATGTGAGATCAGAGGCTGGTGTCCGATTGAAATGGACAGCATGGAAAAGTAAGTCACAGTCTGATAGACAGTTCTCCACATTTTACTCATTATAATACGGGGAGACAGCAGGAGGCCATTCAGCCCCTCGAGCCTGTTACACAGGAACAGCAGGAGGCCATTCAGCCCCTCGAGCCTGTTACACAGGAACAGGAGGAGGCCATTCAGCCCCTCGAGCCTGTTACACAGGAACAGCAGGAGGCCATTCAGCCCCTCGAGCCTGTTACACAGGAACAGGAGGAGGCCATTCAGCCCCTCGAGCCTGTTACACAGGAACAGGAGGAGGCCATTCAGCCCCTCGAGCCTGTTACACAGGAACAGGAGGAGGCTAATTAAGGAAGACGACACGGAGGGAGTGCTGCACTGTCGGAGGGTCAGTACTGAGGGAGTGCTGCACTGTCGGAGGGTCAGTACTGAGGGAGTGCTGCACTGTCGGTGGGTCAGTACTGAGGGAGTGCTGCACTGTCAGAGGGTCAGTACTGAGGGAGTGCTGCAACGTCAGAGGGTCAGTACTGAGGGAGTGCCGCAGTGTCAGAGGATCAGTACTGAGGGAGTGCTGCACTGTGAGAGGATCAGTACTGAGGGAGTGCTGCACTGTGGGAGGGTCAGTACAGAGGGAGTGCTGCACTGTCGGAGGGTCAGAACTGAGGGAGTGCTGAACTGTGGGAGGGACAGTACTGAGGGAGTGCTGCACTGTCGGAGGGTCAGTACTGAGGGAGTGCTGCACTGTCGGAGGGTCAGTACTGAGGGAGTGCTGCACTGTGGGAGGGTCAGTACTGAGGGAGTGCTGCACTGTCAGAGGGTCAGAACTGAGGGAGTGCCGCACTGTCGGAGGGTCACTATTGAGGGAGTGCTGCACTGTCGGAGGGTCAGTACTGAGGGAGTGCTGCAACGTCAGAGGGTCAGTATTGAGGGAGTGCTGCACAGTCGGAGGGTCAGTACACAGGGACTGCTGCACTGTCGAAGGGTCAGTACTGAGGGAGTGCTACACTGTCAGAGAGTCAGTACTGAGGGAGTGCCGCACTGTTGGAGGGTCAGTACTGAGGGAGTGCTGCACTGTCGGAGGGTCAGTACTGAGGGAGTGCTTCACTGTCAGAGGGTCAGTACTGAGGGAGTGCTGCACTGTCAGAGGGTCAGTACTGAGGGAGTGCTGCACTGTCAGAGGGTCAGTACTGAGGGAGTGCTGCACTGTCAGATGGTCAGTGCTGAGGGAGTGCTGCACTGTCAGAGGGTCAGTACTGAGGGAGTGCTGCACTGTCAGAGGGTCAGTACTGAGGGAGTGCTGCACTGTCGGAGGGTCAGTACTGAGGGAGCGCAGCACTGTCAGAGGGTCAGTATGAGGGAGTGCTGCACTGTCGGAGGGTCAGTACTGAAGGAGTGCTGGACTGTCAGAGAGTCAGTGCTGAGGGAGTGCTGCACTGTCGGAGGGTCAGTACTGAGGGAGTGCAGCACTGTCGGTGGGTCAGAACAGAGGGAGTGCTGCACTGTCAGAGGGTCAGTACTGAGGGAGTGCTGCACTGTCAGAGGGTCAGTACTGAGGGAGTGCTGCACTGTCAGATGGTCAGTGCTGAGGGAGTGCTGCACTGTCAGAGGGTCAGTACTGAGGGAGTGCTGCACTGTCAGAGGGTCAGTACTGAGGGAGTGCTGCACTGTCAGAGGGTCAGTACTGAGGGAGTGCTGCACTGTCAGAGGGTCAGTACTGATGGAGTGCAGCACTGTCGGAGGGTCAGTACTGAGGGAGTGCTGCACTGTCAGAGGGTCAGTACTGAGGGAGTGCTGCACTGTCAGAGGATCAGAACTGAGGGAGTGCCGCACTGTCGGAGGGTCAGTACTGAGGGAGTGCTGCACTGTCAGATGGTCAGTACTGAGGGAGTGCTGCACTGTCAGAGGGTCAGTACTGATTTTGCGCTGTACTATGATGTGTTACGAGTTACTAACTGACACGTGAATAACTGTCCTATGCAGGGTGGTGATGACCGGCGCTGAGAACTTCACCATTTTCATCAAGAACAGTATTCGCTTCCCAAGTTTCAACTTTTCAAAGTGAGTTCAGTACTATTGAAGAGATTCAATAACTATCTGTGTTCAAATGTGCCAGGCTCATAATCGAATGTGGACTCTGGAGGGAGGCGCAGAGTGATGGTGGGACAGGTGAGGGAGTGAGGAGGGTTGTTACCTCTCACTGGGGGGGACAGTGCCTGAAGGTGCTGACTCTCACTGGGGGACAGTTCCTGAAGGTGCTGACTCTCACTGGGGGACAGTTCCTGAAGGTGCTGACTCTCACTGGGGGACAGTTCCTGAAGGTGCTGACTCTCACTGGGGGACATTTCCTGAAGGTGCTGACTCTCACTGGGGGGACAGTTCCTGAAGGTGCTGACTCTCACTGGGGGACAGTTCCTGAAGGTGCTGACTCTCACTGGGGGACAGTTCCTGAAGGTGCTGACTCTCACTGGGGGACAGTTCCTGAAGGTGCTGACTCTCACTGGGGGGGGACAGTTCCTGAAGGTGCTGACTCTCACTGGGGGACAGTTCCTGAAGGTGCTGACTCTCACTGGGGGACAGTTCCTGAAGGTGCTGACTCTCACTGGGGGGACAGATCCTGAAGGTGCTGACTCTCACTGGGGAACAGTTACTGAAGGTGCTGACTCTCACTGGGGGACAGTTCCTGAAGGTGCTGACTCTCCCTGGGAGAACAGTTCCTGAAGGTGCTGACTCTCACTGGGGGACAGTTCCTGAAGGTGCTGACTCTCACTGGGGAGGGACAGTTCCTGAAGGTGCTGACTCTCACTGGGGGACAGTTCCTGAAGGTGCTGACTCTCACTGGGGGACAGTTCCTGAAGGTGCTGACTCTCGCTGGGGGATAGTTCCTGAAGGTGCTGACTCTCACTGGGGGGGACAGTTCCTGAAGGTGCTGACTCTCACTGGGGGACAGTTCCTGAAGGTGCTGACTCTCACTGGGGGACAGTTCCTGAAGGTGCTGACTCTCACTGGGGAGCAGTTCCTGAAGGTGCAGACACTCACTGGGGGACAGTTCCTGAAGGTGCTGACTCTCGCTGGGGGACAGTTCCTGAAGGTGCTGACTCTCACTGGGGGACAGTTCCTGAAGGTGCTGACTCTCACTGGGGGACAGTTCCTGAAGGTGCTGACTCTCACTGGGAGACAGTTCCTGAAGGTGCTGACTCTTACTGGGGGACAGTTCCTGAAGGTGCTGACTCTCACCGGGGGGCAGTTCCTGAAGGTGCTGACTCTCACTGGAGGACAGTTCCTGAAGGTGCTGACTCTCACTGGGGGGCAGTTCCTGAAGGTGCTGACTCTCACTGGGGGACAGTTCCTGAAGGTGCTGACTCTCACTGGGGGACAGTTCCTGAAGGTGCTGACTCTCACTGGGGGACAGTTCCTGAAGGTGCTGACTCTCACTGGGGTACAGTTCCTGAAGGTGCTGACTCTCACTGGGGGGGGGGACAGTTCCTGAAGGTGCTGACTCTCACTGGGGGACAGTTCCTGAAGGTGCTGACTCTCACTGGGGGACAGTTCCTGAGGGTGCTGACTCTCACTGGGGGACAGTTACTGAAGGTGCTGACTCTCACTGGGGGACAGTTCCTGAAGGTGCTGACTCTCACTGGGGGACAGTTCCTGAAGGTGCTGACTCTCACTGGGGGACAGTTCCTGAAGGTGCTGACTCACACTGGGGGACAGTTCCTGAAGGTGCTGACTCTCACTGGGGGGACAGTTCCTGAAGGTGCTGACTCTCACTGGGGGGACAGTTCCTGAAGGTGCTGACTCTCACTGGGGGACAGTTCCTGAAGGTGCTGACTCTCACTGGGGGACAGTTCCTGAAGGTGCTGACTCTCACTGGGGGACAGTTCCTGAAGGTGCTGACTCTCACTGGGGGACAGTTCCTGAAGGTGCTGACTCTCACTGGGGGGACAGTTCCTGAAGATGCTGACTCTCACTGGGGGACAGTTCCTGAAGGTGCTGACTCTCACTGGGGGACAGTTCCTGAAGGTGCTGTCTCTCACTGGGGGACAGTGCCTGAAGGTGCTGACTCTCACTGGGGGACAGTTTCTTAAGGTGCTGACTCTCACTGGGGGACAGTTCCTGAAGGTGCTGACTCTCACTGGGGGACAGTTCCTGAAGGTGCTGACTCTCACTGGGGGACAGTTCCTGAAGGTGCTGACTCTCACTGGGGGACAGTTCCTGAAGGTGCTGACTCTCACTGGGGGACAGTTCCTGAAGGTGCTGACTCTCACTGGGGGGGGACAGTTCCTGAAGGTGCTGACTCTCACTGGGGGACAGTTCCTGAAGGTGCTGACTCTCACTGTGGGGGGGACAGTTCCTGAAGGTGCTGACTCTCACTGGGGGACAGTTCCTGAAGGTGCTGACTCTCACTGGGGTACAGTTCCTGAAGTTGCTGACTCTCACTGGGGGACAGTTCCTGAAGGTGCTGACTCCCACTGGGGGGGGGACAGTTCCTGAAGGTGCTGACTCTCACTGGGCGGCAGTTCCTGAAGGTGCTGACTCTCACTGGGGTGCAGTTCCTGAAGGTGCTGACTCTCACTGGGGGACAGTTCCTGAAGGTGCTGACTCTCACTGGGGGACAGTTCCTGAAGGTGCTGACTCTCACTGGGGGGGGACAGTTCCTGAAGGTGCTGACTCTCACTGGGGGACAGTTCCTGAAGGTGCTGACTCTCACTGGGGGACAGTTCCTGAAGGTGCTGACTCTCACTGGGGGACAGTTCCTGAAGGTGATGACTCTCACTGGGGGACAGTTCCTGAAGGTGCTGACTCTCACTGGGGGGACAGTTCCTGAAGGTGCTGACTCTCACTGGGGGCGGGGGGGGGGGACAGTTCCTGAAGGTGCTGACTCTCACTGGGGTACAGTTCCTGAAGGTGCTGACTCTCACTGGGGGACAGTTCCTGAAGGTGCTGACTCTCACTGGGGGACAGTTCCTGAAGGTGCTGACTCTCACTGGGGGACAGTTCCTGAAGGTGCTGACTCTCACTGGGGGGGGACAGTTCCTGAAGGTGCTGACTCTCACTGGGGGACAGTTCCTGAAGGTGCTGACTCTCACTGTGGGGGGGACAGTTCCTGAAGGTGCTGACACTCACTGGGGGACAGTTCCTGAAGGTGCTGACTCTCACTGGGGTACAGTTCCTGAAGTTGCTGACTCTCACTGGGGGACAGTTCCTGAAGGTGCTGACTCTCACTGGGGGGGGGACAGTTCCTGAAGGTGCTGACTATCACTGGGGGACAGTTCCTGAAGGTGCTGACTCTCACTGGGGTACAGTTCCTGAAGGTGCTGACTCTCACTGGGGGACAGTTCCTGAAGGTGCTGACTCTCACTGGGGGACAGTTCCTGAAGGTGCTGACTCTCACTGGGGGGGGACAGTTCCTGAAGGTGCTGACTCTCACTGGGGGACAGTTCCTGAAGGTGCTGACTCTCACTGGGGGACAGTTCCTGAAGGTGCTGACTCTCACTGTGGGGGGACAGTTCCTGAAGGTGCTGACTCTCACTGGGGGACAGTTCCTGAAGGTGCTGACTCTCACTGGGTGACTGTTCCTGAAGGTGCTGACTCTCACTGGGGGACAGTTCCTGAAGGTGCTGACTCTCACTGTGGGGGGGACAGTTCCTGAAGGTGCTGACTCTCACTGGGGGACAGTTCCTGAAGGTGCTGACTCTCACTGGGGTACAGTTCCTGAAGTTGCTGACTCTCACTGGGGGACAGTTCCTGAAGGTGCTGACTCTCACTGGGGGGGGACAGTTCCTGAAGGTGCTGACTCTCACTGGGGGACAGTTCCTGAAGGTGCTGACTCTCACTGGGGGACAGTTCCTGAAGGTGCTGACTCTCACTGGGGGGGGACAGTTCCTGAAGGTGCTGACTCTCACTGGGGGACAGTTCCTGAAGGTGCTGACTCTCACTGGGGTACAGTTCCTGAAGGTGCTGACTCTCACTGGGGGACAGTTCCTGAAGGTGCTGACTCTCACTGGGGGACAGTTCCTGAAGGTGCTGACTCTCACTGTGGGACAGTTCCTGAAGGTGCTGACTCTCACTGGGAGACAGTTCCTGAAGGTGCTGACTCTCACTGGGGTACAGTTCCTGAAGGTGCTGACTCTCACTGGGGGACAGTTCCTGAAGGTGCTGACTCTCACTGGGGGACAGTTCCTGAAGGTGCTGACTCTCACTGGGGGACAGTTCCTGAAGGTGCTGACTCTCACTGGGGGACAGTTCCTGAAGGTGCTGACTCTCACTGGGGGACAGTTCCTGAAGGTGCTGACTCTCACTGGGGGACAGTTCCTGAAGGTGCTGACTCTCACTGGGGGACAGTTCCTGAAGGTGCTGACTCTCACTGGGGGGCAGTTCCTGAAGGTGCTGACTCTCACTGGGGGGACAGTTCCTGAAGGTGCTGACTCTCTCTGCGGGAGTGGACAGTTCCTGAAGGTGCTGACTCTCACTGGGGGGACAGTTCCTGAAGGTGCTGACTCTCACTGGGGGGACAGTTCCTGAAGGTGCTGACTCTCACTGGGGGACAGTTCCTGAAGGTGCTGACTCTCACTGGGGGACAGTTCCTGAAGGTGCTGACTCTCACTGGGTGACAGTTCCTGAAGGTGCTGACTCTCACTGGGGGACAGTTCCTGAAGGTGCTGACTCTCACTGGGGGACAGTTCCTGAAGGTGCTTTTTCTCATTGGAGGGGGACAGTACCTGAAGGTGCTGACTCTCACTGGGGGACAGTTCCTGAAGGTGCTGACTCTCACTGGGGGACAGTTCCTGAAGGTGCTGTCTCTCACTGGGGGACAGTTCCTGAAGGTGCTGACTCTCACTGGGGGACAGTTCCTGAAGGTGCTGACTCTCACTGGGGGACAGTTCCTGAAGGTGCTGACTCTCACTGGAGGGGGACAGTTCCTGAAGGTGCTGACTCTCACTGGGGGGCAGTTCCTGAAGGTGCTGACTCTCACTGGGGGACAGTTCCTGAAGTTGCTGACTCTCACTGGGGGACAGTTCCTGAAGATGCTGACTCTCACTGGGGGACAGTTCCTGAAGTTGCTGGCTCTCACTGGGGGACAGTTCCTGAAGGTGCTGACTCTCACTGGGGGGGGACAGTTCCTGAAGGTGCTGACTCTCACTGGGGGACAGTTCCTGAAGGTGCTGACTCTCACTGTGGGGGGGACAGTTCCTGAAGGTGCTGACACTCACTGGGGGACAGTTCCTGAAGGTGCTGACTCTCACTGGGGTACAGTTCCTGAAGTTGCTGACTCTCACTGGGGGACAGTTCCTGAAGGTGCTGACTCTCACTGGGGGGGGGACAGTTCCTGAAGGTGCTGACTATCACTGGGGGACAGTTCCTGAAGGTGCTGACTCTCACTGGGGTACAGTTCCTGAAGGTGCTGACTCTCACTGGGGGACAGTTCCTGAAGGTGCTGACTCTCACTGGGGGACAGTTCCTGAAGGTGCTGACTCTCACTGGGGGGGGACAGTTCCTGAAGGTGCTGACTCTCACTGGGGGACAGTTCCTGAAGGTGCTGACTCTCACTGGGGGACAGTTCCTGAAGGTGCTGACTCTCACTGTGGGGGGACAGTTCCTGAAGGTGCTGACTCTCACTGGGGGACAGTTCCTGAAGGTGCTGACTCTCACTGGGTGACTGTTCCTGAAGGTGCTGACTCTCACTGGGGGACAGTTCCTGAAGGTGCTGACTCTCACTGTGGGGGGGACAGTTCCTGAAGGTGCTGACTCTCACTGGGGGACAGTTCCTGAAGGTGCTGACTCTCACTGGGGTACAGTTCCTGAAGTTGCTGACTCTCACTGGGGGACAGTTCCTGAAGGTGCTGACTCTCACTGGGGGGGGACAGTTCCTGAAGGTGCTGACTCTCACTGGGGGACAGTTCCTGAAGGTGCTGACTCTCACTGGGGGACAGTTCCTGAAGGTGCTGACTCTCACTGGGGGGGGACAGTTCCTGAAGGTGCTGACTCTCACTGGGGGACAGTTCCTGAAGGTGCTGACTCTCACTGGGGTACAGTTCCTGAAGGTGCTGACTCTCACTGGGGGACAGTTCCTGAAGGTGCTGACTCTCACTGGGGGACAGTTCCTGAAGGTGCTGACTCTCACTGTGGGACAGTTCCTGAAGGTGCTGACTCTCACTGGGAGACAGTTCCTGAAGGTGCTGACTCTCACTGGGGTACAGTTCCTGAAGGTGCTGACTCTCACTGGGGGACAGTTCCTGAAGGTGCTGACTCTCACTGGGGGACAGTTCCTGAAGGTGCTGACTCTCACTGGGGGACAGTTCCTGAAGGTGCTGACTCTCACTGGGGGACAGTTCCTGAAGGTGCTGACTCTCACTGGGGGACAGTTCCTGAAGGTGCTGACTCTCACTGGGGGACAGTTCCTGAAGGTGCTGACTCTCACTGGGGGACAGTTCCTGAAGGTGCTGACTCTCACTGGGGGGCAGTTCCTGAAGGTGCTGACTCTCACTGGGGGGACAGTTCCTGAAGGTGCTGACTCTCTCTGCGGGAGTGGACAGTTCCTGAAGGTGCTGACTCTCACTGGGGGGACAGTTCCTGAAGGTGCTGACTCTCACTGGGGGGACAGTTCCTGAAGGTGCTGACTCTCACTGGGGGACAGTTCCTGAAGGTGCTGACTCTCACTGGGGGACAGTTCCTGAAGGTGCTGACTCTCACTGGGTGACAGTTCCTGAAGGTGCTGACTCTCACTGGGGGACAGTTCCTGAAGGTGCTGACTCTCACTGGGGGACAGTTCCTGAAGGTGCTTTTTCTCACTGGAGGGGGACAGTACCTGAAGGTGCTGACTCTCACTGGGGGACAGTTCCTGAAGGTGCTGACTCTCACTGGGGGACAGTTCCTGAAGGTGCTGTCTCTCACTGGGGGACAGTTCCTGAAGGTGCTGACTCTCACTGGGGGACAGTTCCTGAAGGTGCTGACTCTCACTGGGGGACAGTTCCTGAAGGTGCTGACTCTCACTGGAGGGGGACAGTTCCTGAAGGTGCTGACTCTCACTGGGGGGCAGTTCCTGAAGGTGCTGACTCTCACTGGGGGACAGTTCCTGAAGTTGCTGACTCTCACTGGGGGACAGTTCCTGAAGATGCTGACTCTCACTGGGGGACAGTTCCTGAAGTTGCTGGCTCTCACTGGGGGACAGTTCCTGAAGGTGCTGACTCTCACTGGGGGACAGTTCCTGAAGGTGCTGACTCTCACTGGGGGGGGGGGGGGGGGGGGACAGTTCCTGAAGGTGCTGACTCTCACTGGGGGACAGTTCCTGAAGGTGCTGACTCTCACTGGGGGACAGTTCCTGAAGGTGCTGACTCTCACTGGGGGAGAGATCCTGAAGGTGCTGACTCTCACTGGGGGGACAGTTCCTGAAGGTGCTGACTCTCACTGGGGGGCAGTTCCTGAAGGTGCTGACTCTCACTGGGGGAAAGTTCCTGAAGGTGCTGACTCTCACTGGGGGATAGTTCCTGAAGGTGCTGACTCTCACTGGGGGACAGTTCCTGAAGGTGATGACTCTCACTGGGGGACAGTTCCTGAAGGTGCTGACTCTCACTGGCAGACAGTTCCTGAAGGTGCTGACTCTCACTGGGGTACAGTTCCTGAAGGTGCTGACTCTCACTGGGGGACAGTTCCTGAAGGTGCTGACTCTCACTGGGGGACAGTTCCTGAAGGTGCTGACTCTCACTGGGGGACAGTTCCTGAAGGTGCTGACTCTCACTGGGGGACAGTTCCTGAAGGTGCTGACTCTCACTGGGGGACAGTTCCTGAAGGTGCTGACTCTCACTGGGGGACAGTTCCTGAAGGTGCTGACTCTCTCTGCGGGAGTGGACAGTTCCTGAAGGTGCTGACTCTCACTGGGGGGACAGTTCCTGAAGGTGCTGACTCTCACTGGGGGGACAGTTCCTGAAGGTGCTGACTCTCACTGGGGGACAGTTCCTGAAGGTGCTGACTCTCACTGGGGGACAGTTCCTGAAGGTGCTGACTCTCACTGGGTGACAGTTCCTGAAGGTGCTGACTCTCACTGGGGGACAGTTCCTGAAGGTGCTGACTCTCACTGGGGGACAGTTCCTGAAGGTGCTGACTCTCACTGGAGGGGGACAGTACCTGAAGGTGCTGACTCTCACTGGGGGACAGTTCCTGAAGGTGCTGACTCTCACTGGGGGACAGTTCCTGAAGGTGCTGTCTCTCACTGTGGGACAGTTCCTGAAGGTGCTGACTCTCACTGGGGGACAGTTCCTGAAGGTGCTGACTCTCTTTGGGGGACAGTTCCTGAAGGTGCTGACTCTCACTGGGGGACAGTTCCTGAAGGTGCTGACTCTCACTGGAGGGGGACAGTTCCTGAAGGTGCTGACTCTCACTGGGGGACAGTTCCTGAAGGTGCTGACTCTCACTGGGGGACAGTTCCTGAAGGTGCTGACTCTCACTGGGAGACAGTTCCTGAAGGTGCTGACTCTCACTGGGGTACAGTTCCTGAAGGTGCTGACTCTCACTGGGGGACAGTTCCTGAAGGTGCTGACTCTCACTGGGGGACAGTTCCTGAAGGTGCTGACTCTCACTGGGGGACAGTTCCTGAAGGTGCTGACTCTCACTGGGGGACAGTTCCTGAAGGTGCTGACTCTCACTGGGGGACAGTTCCTGAAGGTGCTGACTCTCACTGGGGTACAGTTCCTGAAGGTGCTGACTCTCACTGGGGGACAGTTCCTGAAGGTGCTGACTCTCACTGGGGGGCAGTTCCTGAACGTGCTGACTGTCACTGGAGGATAGTTCCTGAAGCTGCTGACTCTCACTGGGGGGACAGTTCCTGAAGGTGCTGACTCTCTCTGCGGGAGTGGACAGTTCCTGAAGGTGCTGACTCTCACTGGGGGGACAGTTCCTGAAGGTGCTGACTCTCACTGGGGGGACAGTTCCTGAAGGTGCTGACTCTCACTGGGGGACAGTTCCTGAAGGTGCTGACTCTCACTGGGGGACAGTTCCTGAAGGTGCTGACTCTCACTGGGTGACAGTTCCTGAAGGTGCTGACTCTCACTGGGGGACAGTTCCTGAAGGTGCTGACTCTCACTGGGGGACAGTTCCTGAAGGTGCTGACTCTCACTGGAGGGGGACAGTACCTGAAGGTGCTGACTCTCACTGGGGGACAGTTCCTGAAGGTGCTGACTCTCACTGGGGGACAGTTCCTGAAGGTGCTGACTCTCACTGGGGGACAGTTCCTGAAGGTGCTGACTCTCACTGGGGGACAGTTCCTGAAGGTGCTGACTCTCACTGGGGGACAGTTCCTGAAGGTGCTGACTCTCACTGGAGGGGGACAGTTCCTGAAGGTGCTGACTCTCACTGGGGGGCAGTTCCTGAAGGTGCTGACTCTCACTGGGAGACAGTTCCTGAAGGTGATGACTCTCACTGGGGTACAGTTCCTGAAGGTGCTGACTCTCACTGGGGGACAGTTCCTGAAGGTGCTGACTCTCACTGGGGGACAGTTCCTGAAGGTGCTGACTCTCACTGGGGGACAGTTCCTGAAGGTGCTGACTCTCACTGGGGGACAGTTCCTGAAGGTGCTGACTCTCACTGGGGGACAGTTCCTGAAGGTGCTGACTCTCACTGGGGGACAGTTCCTGAAGGTGCTGACTCTCACTGGGGGACAGTTCCTGAAGGTGCTGACTCTCACTGGGGGGCAGTTCCTGAACGTGCTGACTGTCACTGGAGGATAGTTCCTGAAGGTGCTGACTCTCACTGGGGGGACAGTTCCTGAAGGTGCTGACTCTCTCTGCGGGAGTGGACAGTTCCTGAAGGTGCTGACTCTCACTGGGGGGACAGTTCCTGAAGGTGCTGACTCTCACTGGGGGGACAGTTCCTGAAGGTGCTGACTCTCACTGGGGGACAGTTCCTGAAGGTGCTGACTCTCACTGGGGGACAGTTCCTGAAGGTGCTGACTCTCACTGGGTGACAGTTCCTGAAGGTGCTGACTCTCACTGGGGGACAGTTCCTGAAGGTGCTGACTCTCACTGGGGGACAGTTCCTGAAGGTGCTGACTCTCACTGGAGGGGGACAGTACCTGAAGGTGCTGACTCTCACTGGGGGACAGTTCCTGAAGGTGCTGACTCTCACTGGGGGACAGTTCCTGAAGGTGCTGTCTCTCACTGGGGGACAGTTCCTGAAGGTGCTGACTCTCACTGGGGGACAGTTCCTGAAGGTGCTGACTCTCACTGGGGGACAGTTCCTGAAGGTGCTGACTCTCACTGGAGGGGGACAGTTCCTGAAGGTGCTGACTCTCACTGGGGGGCAGTTCCTGAAGGTGCTGACTCTCACTGGGGGACAGTTCCTGAAGTTGCTGACTCTCACTGGGGGACAGTTCCTGAAGATGCTGACTCTCACTGGGGGAAAGTTCCTGAAGTTGCTGACTCTCACTGGGGGACAGTTCCTGAAGGTGATGACTCTCACTGGGGGACAGTTCCTGAAGGTGCTGACTCTCACTGGGGGGGGGGGGGGGGGGGGGTGGGGGGACAGTTCCTGAAGGTGCTGACTCTCACTGGGGGACAGTTCCTGAAGGTGCTGACTCTCACTGGGGGACAGTTCCTGTAGGTGCTGACTCTCACTGGGGGAGAGATCCTGAAGGTGCTGACTCTCACTGGGGGGACAGTTCCTGAAGGTGCTGACTCTCACTGGGGGGCAGTTCCTGAAGGTGCTGACTCTCACTGGGGGACAGTTCCTGAAGGTGCTGACTCTCACTGGGGGACAGTTCCTGAAGGTGCTGACTCTCACTGGGGGACAGTTCCTGAAGGTGCTGACTCTCACTGGGGGACAGTTCCTGAAGGTGCTGACTCTCACTGGGAGACAGTTCCTGAAGGTGCTGACTCTCACTGGGGTACAGTTCCTGAAGGTGCTGACTCTCACTGGGGGACAGTTCCTGAAGGTGCTGACTCTCACTGGGGGACAGTTCCTGAAGGTGCTGACTCTCACTGGGGGACAGTTCCTGAAGGTGCTGACTCTCACTGGGGGACAGTTCCTGAAGGTGCTGACTCTCACTGGGGGACAGTTCCTGAAGGTGCTGACTCTCACTGGGGGACAGTTCCTGAAGGTGCTGACTCTCACTGGGGGACAGTTCCTGAAGGTGCTGACTCTCACTGGGGGGCAGTTCCTGAACGTGCTGACTGTCACTGGAGGATAGTTCCTGAAGGTGCTGACTCTCACTGGGGGGACAGTTCCTGAAGGTGCTGACTCTCTCTGCGGGAGTGGACAGTTCCTGAAGGTGCTGACTCTCACTGGGGGGACAGTTCCTGAAGGTGCTGACTCTCACTGGGGGGACAGTTCCTGAAGGTGCTGACTCTCACTGGGGGACAGTTCCTGAAGGTGCTGACTCTCACTGGGGGACAGTTCCTGAAGGTGCTGACTCTCACTGGGTGACAGTTCCTGAAGGTGCTGACTCTCACTGGGGGACAGTTCCTGAAGGTGCTGACTCTCACTGGGGGACAGTTCCTGAAGGTGCTGACTCTCACTGGAGGGGGACAGTACCTGAAGGTGCTGACTCTCACTGGAGGGGGACAGTTCCTGAAGGTGCTGACTCTCACTGGGGGGCAGTTCCTGAAGGTGCTGACTCTCACTGGGGGACAGTTCCTGAAGTTGCTGACTCTCACTGGGGGACAGTTCCTGAAGATGCTGACTCTCACTGGGGGACAGTTCCTGAAGTTGCTGACTCTCACTGGGGGACAGTTCCTGAAAGTGATGACTCTCACTGGGGGGGGGACAGTTCCTGAAGGTGCTGACTCTCACTGGGGGGACAGTTCCTGAAGGTGCTGACTCTCACTGGGGGGGGGGGGGGGGGGGGGGGGACAGTTCCTGAAGGTGCTGACTCTCGCTGGGGGACAGTTCCTGAATGTGCTGACTCTCACTGGGGGGACAGTTCCTGAAGGTGCTGACTCTCACTGGGGGGGGGGGGGGGGGGGACAGTTCCTGAAGGTGCTGACTCTCGCTGGGGGGGGGTGGGGGGGGACAGTTCCTGAAGGTGCTGACTCTCGCTGGGGGACAGTTCCTGAAGGTGCTGACTCTCACTGGGGGGACAGTTCCTGAAGGTGCTGACTCTCACTGGGGGACAGTTCCTGAAGGTACTCTCACTGGGGGACAGTTCCTGAAGGTGCTGACTCTCACTGGGGGACAGTTCCTGAAGGTGCTGACTCTCACTGGGGGACAGTTCCTGAAGGTGCTGACTCTCGCTGGGGGACAGTTCCTGAAGGTGCTGACTCTCACTGGGGGACAGTTCCTGAAGGTGCTGACTCTCACTGGGGGGACAGTTCCTGAAGGTGCTGACTCTCACTGGGGGACAGTTCCTGAAGGTGCTGACTCTCACTGGGGGACAGTTCCTGAAGGTGCTGACTCTCACTGGGGGACAGTTCCTGAAGGTGCTGACTCTCACTGGGGGACAGTTCCTGAAGGTGCTGACTCTCACTGGGGGACAGTTCCTGAAGGTGCTGACACTCACTGGGGGACAGTTCCTGAAGGTGCTGACTCTCACTGGGGGACAGTTCCTGAAGGTGCTGACACTCACTGGGGGACAGTTACTGAAGGTGCTGACTCTCACTGGGGGACAGTTCCTGAAGGTGCTGACTCTCACTGGGGGGACAGTTCCTGAAGGTGCTGACTCTCACTGGGGGACAGTTCCTGAAGGTGCTGACTCTCACTGGGGGACAGTTCCTGAAGGTACTGACTCTCACTGGGGGACAGATCCTGAAGGTGCTGACTCTCACTGGGGGACAGTTCCTGAAGGTGCTGACTCTCACTGGGGGACAGTTCCTGAAGGTGCTGACTCTCACTGGGGGACAGATCCTGAAGGTGCTGACTCTCACTGGGGGGGGGACAGTTCCTGAAGGTGCTGACTCTCGCTGGGGGACAGTTCCTGAAGGTGCTGACTCTCACTGGGGGACAGTTCCTGAAGGTGCTGACTCTCTCTGTCCAACCGGAACTGCCTCTTTGTCTCAGGTATTTGAATTGAATGGTCTGATGCTCCTTGTCTCTCCCTCTCTTCTGTGTAGGGGTAACCTGCTGCCCAGTATCACCCAGGATTACATTGAATCATGTTCCTTTCACCCTGTGCATCATCTGTTCTGTCCCATCTTCCGCCTGAGTGAGATTGTCTCTGCTGCCGGTCAGGATTTCCGCACACTCACAATCAAGGTTGGTGTCTGAGGGACTTCTACAAACCATATCTTCCTCACCTCTGCCCTGTGCTCTTTTACCTTTCACCTTTTTGACCTATTGCATTGGCAACTCAAAACTTGGGAGTTGGGGGAGGCCCATTCGGCCCCTTGTTTCTGTTACACAGGAACAGGAGGCGGCCATTCAGCCCCTCGCTCCTACTCCCGTGCTACGCAATCATTAGCTGACTTTCCACCTCCACTCCACATCCGAACCCTCTCCCCTTACCCCTCATCCCCTCCGTGTCCGACAATCGCTGGGACCTCCCTCACCGCTGACCATCTCTATCTGCTGTGGGCTGGAGAATTCCCGAGGTTCTCCACCCTCTGAGTGAGGGAATCTCTCCCCATCTCAGTCTGAAACCTCTGCACCTCCAACCCCTCCACCTTATCCAGAGACTGTGTCCCCGAGTCTCCAGCCCGGGGGGGGGGGGTAAACAGCCTCTCAGAATCCAGCCCGTCCAATGCTCCCAAGAATTTGTTCCATTTCAGCGAGATCAACTCCAATCCTCCCCAATCCCCCTGGGAATATCGGCCCAATCTCCTCAGTCGCTCCTCATGGGATCCCACCCCTCATCCGCCCCTGGGAACCGGTCCCCGGAGCCTTGCTTTCTCTCCCTCTCGGAGGAGTCTACCCTTCGTTCGAAAAAGAGGGTAAAACCGTACACACGATCCCAGGTCTGGGCTCAGCAATGTCCTGGGTCATTGGAGCAAGGCTCCTTCCCTCATTGGCCCCCAACTCTTTGTACTTCAGTCTGATGTATCACTGACTTGCCTCACGTTGTGCTGTTTCTGACTGTTGCAGGGCGGTGTATTAGGGATCAGGATTGAGTGGAAATGTAACCTGGACTGGGCTGCAGACAGCTGTGTTCCGCGTTACAGCTTCCAACGCTTGGACAAAGTGTCTCAGACCAACAGCGTCTCCCAGGGATATAATTTCAGGTTTGTGGCTGGAATTGGAGTCGGGGATTGAGGGTAGAAACACCAGAGACCTGGTCCCAGGACAGGGAATGAGTCCACATCTCCCCCCCTACACACTCCAGTGACAACCTGCACCCATCGCCCATCCCTAACTTGCCCTGAGAAGGTGGTGGTGGGCCTCCATTTAAAAATCAGCAGTGCGCGTGGTGTAGGTACATCCACAGCGCTGTTAGGGAGGGAGTTCCAGGATTTTGTCCCTGTGGTGTAGGTACACCCACAGTGCTGTTAGGGAGGGAGTTCCAGGATTTTGTCTGTGTGGTGTAGGTACACCCACAGTGCTGTTAGGGAGGGAGTTCCAGGATTTTTTCCATGTGGTGTAGGTACACCCATAGTGCTGTTAGGGAGGGAGTTCCAGGATTTTGTCCGTGTGGTGTAGGTACATCCACAGTGCTGTTAGGGAGGGAGTTCCAGGATTTTGTCCGTGTGGTGTAGGTACACCCACAGTGCTGTTAGGGAGAGAGTTGCAGGAGTTTGTACCCTGTGGTGTAGGTACACCCACAGTGCTGTTAGGGAGGGAGTTCCAGGATTTTGTCCGTGTGGTGTAGGTACACCCATAGTGCTGTTAGGGAGGGAGTTCCAGGATTTTGTCTGTGTGGTGTAGGTACACCCACAGTGCTGTTAGGGAGGGAGTTCCAGGATTTTGTCCATGTGGTGTAGGTACACCCATAGTGCTGTTAGGGAGGGAGTTCCAGGATTTTGTCTGTGTGGTGTAGGTACACCCACAGTGCTGTTAGGGAGGGAGTTCCAGGATTTTGTCCATGTGGTGTAGGTACACCCACAGCGCTGTTAGGGAGGGAGTTCCTGGATTTTTTCCGTGTGGTGTAGGTACATCCACAGTGCTGTTAGGGAGGGAGTTCCAGGATTTTGTCCGTGTGGTGTAGGTACACCCACAGTGCTGTTAGGGAGGGAGTTCCAGGATTTTGTCCGTGTGGTGTAGGTACTCCCACAGTGCTGTTAGGGAGGGAGTTCCAGGATATTGTCCGTGTGGTGTAGGTACACCCACAGTGCTGTTAGAGAGGCAGTTCCAGGATTTTGTCCGTGTGGTGTAGGTACACCCACAGCGCTGTTAGGGAGGGAGTTCCAGGATTTTGTCCCTGTGGCGTAGGTACACCCACAGCGCTGTTAGGGAGGGAGTTCCAGGATTTTGTCCGTGTGGTGTAGGTACACCCACAGTGCTGTTAGGGAGGGAGTTCCAGGATTTTGTCCGTGTGGTGTAGGTACACCCACAGTGCTGTTAGGGAGGGAGTTCCAGGATTTGTCCGTGTGGTGTAGATACATCCACAGTGCTGTTAGGGAGGGAGTTCCAGGATTTTGTCCGAGTGGTGTAGGTACACCCACAGTGCTGTTAGGGAGGGAGTTCCAGGATTTTGTCCCTGTGGTGTAGGTACACCCACAGTGCTGTTAGGGAGGGAGTTCCAGGATTTTGTCCGTGTGGTGTAGGTACACCCACAGTGCTGTTAGCGAGGGAGTTCCAGGATTTTGTCCGTGTGGTGTAGGTACACCCACAGTGCTGTTAGGGAGGGAGTTCCAGGATTTTGTCTGTGTGGTGTAGGTACACCCACAGTGCTGTTAGGGAGGGAGTTCCAGGATTTTGTCCGTGTGGTGTAGGTACACCCACAGTGCTGTTAGGGAGGGAGTTCCAGGATTTTGTCCATGTGGTGTAGATACACCCACAGTGCTGTTAGGGAGGGAGTTCCAGGATTTTGTCCTTGTGGTGTAGGTACACCCACAGTGCTGTTAGGGAGGGAGTTCCAGGATTTTGTCCGTGTGGTGTAGGTACACCCACAGTGCTGTTAGGGAGGGAGTTCCAGGATTTTGTCCCTGTGGTGTAGGTACACCCACAGTGCTGTTAGGGAGGGAGTTCCAGGATTTTGTCCCTGTGGTGTAGGTACACCCACAGTGCTGTTAGGGAGGGAGTTCCAGGATTTTGTCCGTGTGGTGTAGGTACACCCACAGTGCTGTTAGGGAGGGAGTTCCAGGATTTTGTCCGTGTGGTGTAGGTACACCCACAGTGCTGTTAGGGGAGGGAGTTCCAGGATTTTGTCCGTGTGGTGTAGGTACACCCACGGCGCTGTTAGGGAGGGAGTTCCAGGATTTTGTCCGTGTGGTGTAGGTACATCCACAGTGATGTTAGGGAGGGAGTTCCAGGATTTTGTCCGTGTGGTGTAGGTACATCCACAGTGATGTTAGGGAGGGAGTTCCAGGATTTTGTCCCTGTGGTGTAGGTACACCCACAGTGCTGTTAGGGAGGGAGTTCCAGGATTTTGTCCCTCTGGTGTAGGTACATCCACAGTGCTGTTAGGGAGGGAGTTCCAGGATTTTGTCCGTGTGGTGTAGGTACACCCACAGTGCTGTTAGGGAGGGAGTTCCAGGATGTTGTCCGTGTGGTGTAGGTACATCCACAGTGCTGTTAGGGAGGGAGTTCCAGGATTGTGTCCGTGTGGTGTAGGTACACCCACAGTGCTGTTAGGGAGGGAGTTCCAGGATTTTGTCCATGTGGTGTAGGTACACGCACAGTGCTGTTAGGGAGGGAGTTCCTGGATTTTTTCCGTGTGGTGTAGGTACATCCACAGTGCTGTTAGGGAGGGAGTTCCAGGATTTTGTCCGTGTGGTGTAGGTACATCCACAGTGATGTTAGGGAGGGAGTTCCAGGATTTTGTCCGTGTGGTGTAGGTACATCCACAGTGATGTTAGGGAGGGAGTTCCAGGATTTTGTCCCTGTGGTGTAGGTACACCCACAGTGCTGTTAGGGAGGGAGTTCCAGGATTTTGTCCCTCTGGTGTAGGTACATCCACAGTGCTGTTAGGGAGGGAGTTCCAGGATTTTGTCCGTGTGGTGTAGGTACACCCACAGTGCTGTTAGGGAGGGAGTTCCAGGATGTTGTCCGTGTGGTGTAGGTACATCCACAGTGCTGTTAGGGAGGGAGTTCCAGGATTGTGTCCGTGTGGTGTAGGTACACCCACAGTGCTGTTAGGGAGGGAGTTCCAGGATTTTGTCCATGTGGTGTAGGTACACGCACAGTGCTGTTAGGGAGGGAGTTCCTGGATTTTTTCCGTGTGGTGTAGGTACATCCACAGTGCTGTTAGGGAGGGAGTTCCAGGATTTTGTCCGTGTGGTGTAGGTACACCCACAGTGCTGTTAGGGAGGGAGTTCCAGGATTTTGTCCGTGTGGTGTAGGTACTCCCACAGTGCTGTTAGGGAGGGAGTTCCAGGATATTGTCCGTGTGGTGTAGGTACACCCACAGTGCTGTTAGAGAGGGAGTTCCAGGATTTTGTCCGTGTGGTGTAGGTACACCCACAGCGCTGTTAGGGAGGGAGTTCCAGGATTTTGTCCCTGTGGCGTAGGTACACCCACAGCGCTGTTAGGGAGGGAGTTCCAGGATTTTGTCCGTGTGGTGTAGGTACACCCACAGTGCTGTTAGGGAGGGAGTTCCAGGATTTTGTCCGTGTGGTGTAGGTACACCCACAGTGCTGTTAGGGAGGGAGTTCCAGGATTTGTCCGTGTGGTGTAGATACATCCACAGTGCTGTTAGGGAGGGAGTTCCAGGATTTTGTCCGTGTGGTGTAGGTACACCCACAGTGCTGTTAGGGAGGGAGTTCCAGGATTTTGTCCCTGTGGTGTAGGTACACCCACAGTGCTGTTAGGGAGGGAGTTCCAGGATTTTGTCCGTGTGGTGTAGGTACACCCACAGTGCTGTTAGCGAGGGAGTTCCAGGATTTTGTCCGTGTGGTGTAGGTACACCCACAGTGCTGTTAGGGAGGGAGTTCCAGGATTTTGTCTGTGTGGTGTAGGTACACCCACAGTGCTGTTAGGGAGGGAGTTCCAGGATTTTGTCCGTGTGGTGTAGGTACACCCACAGTGCTGTTAGGGAGGGAGTTCCAGGATTTTGTCCATGTGGTGTAGATACACCCACAGTGCTGTTAGGGAGGGAGTTCCAGGATTTTGTCCTTGTGGTGTAGGTACACCCACAGTGCTGTTAGGGAGGGAGTTCCAGGATTTTTGTCCGTGTGGTGTAGGTACACCCACAGTGCTGTTAGGGAGGGAGTTCCAGGATTTTGTCCCTGTGGTGTAGGTACACCCACAGTGCTGTTAGGGAGGGAGTTCCAGGATTTTGTCCCTGTTGTGTAGGTACACCCACAGTGCTGTTAGGGAGGGAGTTCCAGGATTTTGTCCGTGTGGTGTAGGTACACCCACAGTGCTGTTAGGGAGGGAGTTCCAGGATTTTGTCCGTGTGGTGTAGGTACACCCACAGTGCTGTTAGGGAGGGAGTTCCAGGATTTTGTCCGTGTGGTGTAGGTACACCCCACGGCGCTGTTAGGGAGGGAGTTCCAGGATTTTGTCCGTGTGGTGTAGGTACATCCACAGTGATGTTAGGGAGGGAGTTCCAGGATTTTGTCCGTGTGGTGTAGGTACATCCACAGTGATGTTAGGGAGGGAGTTCCAGGATTTTGTCCCTGTGGTGTAGGTACACCCACAGTGCTGTTAGGGAGGGAGTTCCAGGATTTTGTCCCTCTGGTGTAGGTACATCCACAGTGCTGTTAGGGAGGGAGTTCCAGGATTTTGTCCGTGTGGTGTAGGTACACCCACAGTGCTGTTAGGGAGGGAGTTCCAGGATGTTGTCCGTGTGGTGTAGGTACATCCACAGTGCTGTTAGGGAGGGAGTTCCAGGATTGTGTCCGTGTGGTGTAGGTACACCCACAGCGCTGTTAGGGAGGGAGTTCCAGGATTTTGTCCATGTGGTGTAGGTACACCCACAGTGCTGTTAGGGAGGGAGGTGCAGGATTTTGTCCGTGTGGTGTAGGTACACCCACAGCGCTGCTAGGGAGGGCGTTCAAGGATTTTGTCCGTGTGGTGTAGGTACAACCACAGTGCTGTTAGGGAGGGTGTTCCAGGATTTCGTCCGTGTGGCGTAGGTACATCCACAGCGCTGTTAGGGAGGGAGTTCCAGGATTTTGTCCGTGTGGTGTAGGTACACCCACAGTGCTGTTAGGGAGGGAGTTCCAGGATTTTGTCCGTGTGGTGTAGGTACTCCCACAGTGCTGTTAGGGAGGGAGTTCCAGGATATTGTCCGTGTGGTGTAGGTACACCCACAGTGCTGTTAGAGAGGGAGTTCCAGGATTTTGTCCGTGTGGTGTAGGTACACCCACAGCGCTGTTAGGGAGGGAGTTCCAGGATTTTGTCCCTGTGGCGTAGGTACACCCAGAGCGCTGTTAGGGAGGGAGTTCCAGGATTTTGTCCGTGTGGTGTAGGTACACCCACAGTGCTGTTAGGGAGGGAGTTCCAGGATTTTGTCCGTGTGGTGTAGGTACACCCACAGTGCTGTTAGGGAGGGAGTTCCAGGATTTTGTCCGTGTGGTGTAGATACATCCACAGTGCTGTTAGGGAAGGAGTTCCAGGATTTTGTCCGTGTGGTGTAGGTACACCCACAGTGCTGTTAGGGAGGGAGTTCCAGGATTTTGTCCCTGTGGTGTAGGTACACCCACAGTGCTGTTAGGGAGGGAGTTCCAGGATTTTGTCCGTGTGGTGTAGGTACACCCACAGTGCTGTTAGCGAGGGAGTTCCAGGATTTTGTCCGTGTGGTGTAGGTACACCCACAGTGCTGTTAGGGAGGGAGTTCCAGGATTTTGTCTGTGTGGTGTAGGTACACCCACAGTGCTGTTAGGGAGGGAGTTCCAGGATTTTGTCCGTGTGGTGTAGGTACACCCACAGTGCTGTTAGGGAGGGAGTTCCAGGATTTTGTCCATGTGGTGTAGATACACCCACAGTGCTGTTAGGGAGGGAGTTCCAGGATTTTGTCCGTGTGGTGTAGGTACACCCACAGTGCTGTTAGGGAGGGAGTTCCAGGATTTTGTCCGTGTGGTGTAGGTACACCCACAGTGCTGTTAGGGAGGGAGTTCCAGGATTTTGTCCCTGTGGTGTAGGTACACCCACAGTGCTGTTAGGGAGGGAGTTCCAGGATTTTGTCCCTGTGGTGTAGGTACACCCACAGTGCTGTTAGGGAGGGAGTTCCAGGATTTTGTCCGTGTGGTGTAGGTACACCCACAGTGCTGTTAGGGAGGGAGTTCCAGGATTTTGTCCGTGTGGTGTAGGTACACCCACAGTGCTATTAGGGAGGGAGTTCCAGGATTTTGTCCGTGTGGTGTAGGTACACCCACGGCGCTGTTAGGGAGGGAGTTCCAGGATTTTGTCCGTGTGGTGTAGGTACAACCACAGTGATGTTAGGGAGGGAGTTCCAGGATTGTGTCCGTGTGGTGTAGGTACATCCACAGTGATGTTAGGGAGGGAGTTCCAGGATTTTGTCCCTGTGGTGTAGGTACACCCACAGTGCTGTTAGGGAGGGAGTTCCAGGATTTTGTCCCTCTGGTGTAGGTACATCCACAGTGCTGTTAGGGAGGGAGTTCCAGGATTTTGTCCGTGTGGTGTAGGTACACCCACAGTGCTGTTAGGGAGGGAGTTCCAGGATGTTGTCCGTGTGGTGTAGGTACATCCACAGTGCTGTTAGGGAGGGAGTTCCAGGATTGTGTCCGTGTGGTGTAGGTACACCCACAGCGCTGTTAGGGAGGGAGTTCCAGGATTTTGTCCATGTGGTGTAGGTACACCCACAGTGCTGTTAGGGAGGGAGTTGCAGGATTTTGTCCGTGTGGTGTAGGTACACCCACAGCGCTGCTAGGGAGGGCGTTCAAGGATTTTGTCCGTGTGGTGTATTTACAACCACAGTGCTGTTAGGGAGGGTGTTCCAGGATTTCGTCCGTGTGGCGTAGGTACATCCACAGCGCTGTTAGGGAGGGAGTTCGAGGATGTTGTCCGTGTGGTGTAGGTAGACCCACAGCGCTGTTATGGAGGGAGTTCCAGGATTGTGTCCGTGTGGTGAAGGTACACCCACAGTGCTGTTAGGGAGGGAGTTCCAGGATTTTGTCCGTGTGGTGTAGGTACACCCACAGTGCTGTTAGGGAGGGAGTTCCAGGATTTTGTCCGTGTGGTGTAGGTACACCCACAGTGCTGTTAGGGAGGGAGTTCCAGGATTTTGTCCGTGTGGTGTAGGTACACCCACAGTGCTGTTAGCGAGGGAGTTCCAGGATTTTGTCCCCGTGTGGTGTAGGTACACCTACAGCGCTGTTAGGGAGGGAGTTCCAGGATTTTGTCCCGTGTGGTGTCGGTACACCCACAGCGCTGTTAGGGAGGGAGTTCCAGGATTTTGTCCGTGTGGTGTAGGTACACCCACAGTGCTGTTAGGGAGGGAGTTCCAGGATTTTGTCTGTGTGGTGTAGGTGCACCCACAGTGCTGTTAGGGAGGGAGTTCCAGGATTTAGTCCGCGTTGTTTAGGTACACCCACAGCGCTGTTAGGGAAGGAGTTCCAGGATTTTGTACGTGTGGTGTAGGTACACCCACAGTGCTGTTAGTGAGGGAGTTCCAGGATTTTGTCCATGTGGTGTAGGTACACCCACAGAGCTGTTTGGGAGGGAGTTCCAGGATTTTGTCCGTGTGCTGTAGGTACACCCACAGTGCTGTTAGGGAGGGAGTTCCAGGATTTTGTCCGTGTGGTGTAGGTACACCCACAGCGCTGTTAGGGAGGGAGTTCCAGGATTTTGTCCGTGTGGTGTAGGTACACCCACAGTGCTGTTAGGGAGGGAGTTCCAGGATTTAGTCCGCGTTGTTTAGGTACACCCAAAGCGCTGTTAGGGAGGATGTTCCAGGATTTTGTCCGTGTGGTGTAGGTACACCCACAGTGCTGTTAGGGAGGGAGTTCCAGGATTTTGTCCGTGTGGTGTAGGTACACCCACAGTGCTGTTAGGGAGGGAGTTCCAGGATTTTGTCCGTGTGGTGTAGGTACACCCACAGTGCTGTTAGGGAGGGAGTTCCAGGAATTTGTCCGTGTGGTGTAGGTACTCCCACAGTGCTGTTAGGGAGGGATTTCCAGGATTATGTCCGTGTGGTGTAGGTACACCCATAGCGCTGTTAGGGAGGGAGTTCCAGGATTTGGTCCCAATGGTGTAGGTACACCCACAGCGCTGTTAGGGAGGGAGTTCCAGGATTTGGTCCCTATGGTGGAGGTACATCCACAGTGCTGTTACGGAGGGAGTTCCAGGATTGTGTCCGTGTGGTGTAGGTACACCCACAGTGCTGTTAGGGAGGGTGTTCCAGGATTTCGTCCGTGTGGCGTAGGTACATCCACAGCGCTGTTAGGGAGGGAGTTCCAGGATGTTGTCCCCGTGTGGTGTAGGTACACCTACAGCGCTGTTAGGGAGGGAGTTCCAGGATTTTGTCCCGTGTGGTGTAGTTACACCCACAGCGCTGTTAGGGAGGGAGTTCCAGGATTTTGTCCGTGTGGTGTAGGTACACCCAAAGTGCTGTTAGGGAGGGAGTTCCAGGATTTTGTCTGTGTGGTGTAGGTACACCCACAGTGCTGTTAGGGAGGGAGTTCCAGGATTTAGTCCGCGTTGTTTAGGTACACCCACAGCGCTGTTAGGGAAGGAGTTCCAGGATTTTGTCCGTGTGGTGTAGGTACACCCACAGTGCTGTTAGTGAGGGAGTTCCAGGATTTTGTCCATGTGGTGTAGGTACACCCACAGCGCTGTTTGGGAGGGACTTCCAGGATTTTGTCCGTGTGGTGTAGGTACACCCACAGTGCTGTTAGGGAGGGAGTTCCAGGATTTTGTCTGTGTGGTGTAGGTACACCCACAGCGCTGTTAGGGAGGGAGTTCCAGGATTTTGTCCCTGTGGTGTAGGTACACCCACAGTGCTGTTAGGGAGGGAGTTCCAGGATTTAGTCCGCGTTGTTTAGGTACACCCACAGCGCTGTTAGGGAGGATGTTCCAGGATTTTGTCCGTGTGGTGTAGGTACACCCACAGTGCTGTTAGGGAGGGAGTTCCAGGATTTTGTCCGCGTGGTGTAGGTACACCCACAGTGCTGTTAGGGAGGGAGTTCCAGGATTTTGTCCGTGTGGTGTAGGTACACCCACAGTGCTGTTAGGGAGGGAGTTCCAGGAATTTGTCCGTGTGGTGTAGGTACTCCCACAGTGCTGTTAGGGAGGGATTTCCAGGATTATGTCCGTGTGGTGTAGGTACACCCATAGCGCTGTTAGGGAGGGAGTTCCAGGATTTGGTCCCAATGGTGTAGGTACACCCACAGCGCTGTTAGGGAGAGAGTTCCAGGATTTGGTCCCTATGGTGGAGGTACATCCACAGTGCTGTTACGGAGGGAGTTCCAGGATTGTATCCGTGTGGTGTAGGTACACCCACAGTGCTGTTAGGGAGGGAGTTCCAGGATTTTGTCCGTGTGGTGTAGGTACACCCACAGCGCTGTTAGGGAGGGAGTTCCAGGATTTTGTCCGTGTGGTGTAGGTACACCCACAGCGCTGTTAGGGAGGGAGTTCCAGGATTTTGTCCGTGTGGTGTAGGTACACCCACAGCGCTGTTAGGGAGGGAGTTCCTGGATTTTGTCCCGTGTGGTGTAGGTACAACCACAGCGCTGTTAGGGAGCGAGTTCCAGGATTTTGTCCGTGTAGTGTAGGTACACCCAAAGTGCTGTTAGGGAGGGAGTTCCAGGATTTGTCCGTGTGGTGTAGGTACACCCACAGTGCTGTTAGGGAGGGAGTACCAGGATTTAGTCCGCGTTGTTTAGGTACACCCACAGCGCTGTTAGGGAGGGAGTTCCAGGATTTTGTCAGTGTGGTGTAGGTACACCCACAGTGCTGTTAGTGAGGGAGTTCCAGGATTTTGTCCATGTGGTGTAGGTACACCCACAGCGCTGTTAGGGAGGGAGTTCCAGGATTTTGTCCGTTAGGTGTAGGTACACCCACAGCGCTGTTAGGGAGGGAGTTCCAGGAATTTACCGTGTGGTGTAGGTACTCCCACAGTGCTGTTAGGGAGGGATTTCCAGGATTTTGTCCGTGTGGTGTAGGTACACCCACAGTGCTGTTAGGGAGGGAGTTCCAGGATTTAGTCCGCGTTGTTTAGGTACACCCACAGCGCTGTTAGGGAGGATGTTCCAGGATTTTGTCTGTGTGGTATAGGTACACCCTCAGTGCTGTTAGGGAGGGAGTTCCAGGAATTTGTCCGTGTGGTGTAGGTACTCCCACAGTGCTGTTAGGGAGGGAGTTCCAGGATTTTGTCCCTGTGGTGTAGGTACACCCACAGCGCTGTTAGGGAGGGAGTTCCAGGATTTTGTCCGTGTGGTGTACGTACATCCACAGTGATGTTAGGGAGGGAGTTCCAGGATTTTGTCCCTGTGGTGTAGGTACACCCACAGTGCTGTTAGGGAGGGAGTTCCAGGATTTTGTCCCTATGGTGTAGGTACATCCACAGTGCTGTTAGGGAGGGAGTTCCAGGATTTTGTCCGTGTGGTGTAGGTACACCCACAGTGCTGTTAGGGAGGGAGTTCCAGGATTTAGTCCGCGTTGTTTAGGTACACCCACAGCGCTGTTAGGGAGGATGTTCCAGGATTTTGTCTGTGTGGTGTAGGTACACCCTCAGTGCTGTTAGGGAGGGAGTTCCAGGATTTTGTCCGTGTGGTGTAGGTACTCCCACAGTGCTGTTAGGGAGGGAGTTCCAGGATTTTGTCCGTGTGGTGTAGGTACATCCACAGTGATGTTAGGGAGGGAGTTCCAGGATTTTGTCCGTGTGGTGTAGGTACATCCACAGTGATGTTAGGGAGGGAGTTCCAGGATTTTGTCCCTGTGGTGTAGGTACACCCACAGTGCTGTTAGGGAGGGAGTTCGAGGATGTTGTCCGTGTGGTGTAGGTAGACCCACAGCGCTGTTAGGGAGGGAGTTCCAGGATTGTGTCCGTGTGGTGTAGGTACACCCACAGTGCTGTTAGGGAGGGAGTTCCAGGATTTTGTCCGTGTGGTGTAGGTACACCCACAGTGCTGTTAGGGAGGGAGTTCCAGGATTTTGTCCGTGTTGTGTAGGTACACCCACAGTGCTGTTAGCGAGGGAGTTCCAGGATTTTGTCCCCGTGTGGTGTAGGTACACCTACAGCGCTGTTAGGGAGGGAGTTCCAGGATTTTGTCCCGTGTGGTGTAGGTACACCCACAGCGCTGTTAGGGAGGGAGTTCCAGGATTTTGTCCGTGTGGTGTAGGTACACCCACAGTGCTGTTAGGGAGGGAGTTCCAGGATTTTGTCTGTGTGGTGTAGGTGCACCCACAGTGCTGTTAGGGAGGGAGTTCCAGGATTTAGTCCGCGTTGTTTAGGTACACCCACAGCGCTGTTAGGGAAGGAGTTCCAGGATTTTGTCCGTGTGGTGTAGGTACACCCACAGTGCTGTTAGTGAGGGAGTTCCAGGATTTTGTCCATGTGGTGTAGGTACACCCACAGAGCTGTTTGGGAGGGAGTTCCAGGATTTTGTCCGTGTGGTGTAGGTACACCCACAGTGCTGTTAGGGAGGGAGTTCCAGGATTTTGTCCGTGTGGTGTAGGTACACCCACAGCGCTGTTAGGGAGGGAGTTCCAGGATTTTGTCCGTGTGGTGTAGGTACACCCACAGTGCTGTTAGGGAGGGAGTTCCAGGATTTAGTCCGCGTTGTTTAGGTACACCCACAGCGCTGTTAGGGAGGATGTTCCAGGATTTTGTCCGTGTGGTGTAGGTACACCCACAGTGCTGTTAGGGAGGGAGTTCCAGGATTTTGTCCGTGTGGTGTAGGTACACCCACAGTGCTGTTAGGGAGGGAGTTCCAGGATTTTGTCCGTGTGGTGTAGGTACACCCACAGTGCTGTTAGGGAGGGAGTTCCAGGAATTTGTCCGTGTGGTGTAGGTACTCCCACAGTGCTGTTAGGGAGGGATTTCCAGGATTATGTCCGTGTGGTGTAGGTACTCCCATAGCGCTGTTAGGGAGGGAGTTCCAGGATTTGGTCCCAATGGTGTAGGTACACCCACAGCGCTGTTAGGGAGGGAGTTCCAGGATTTGGTCCCTATGGTGGAGGTACATCCACAGTGCTGTTACAGAGGGAGTTCCAGGATTGTGTCCGTGTGGTGTAGGTACACCCACAGTGCTGTTAGGGAGGGTGTTCCAGGATTTCGTCCGTGTGGCGTAGGTACATCCACAGCGCTGTTAGGGAGGGAGTTCCAGGATGTTGTCCCCGTGTGGTGTAGGTACACCTACAGCGCTGTTAGGGAGGGAGTTCCAGGATTTTGTCCCGTGTGGTGTAGGTACACCCACAGCGCTGTTAGGGAGGGAGTTCCAGGATTTTGTCCGTGGGGTGTAGGTACACCCACAGTGCTGTTAGGGAGGGAGTTCCAGGATTTTGTCTGTGTGGTGTAGGTACACCCACAGTGCTGTAAGGGAGGGAGTTCCAGGATTTAGTCCGCGTTGTTTAGGTACACCCACAGCGCTGTTAGGGAAGGAGTTCCAGGATTTTGTCCGTGTGGTGTAGGTACACCCACAGTGCTGTTAGTGAGGGAGTTCCAGGATTTTGTCCATGTGGTGTAGGTACACCCACAGCGCTGTTTGGGAGGGTGTTCCAGGATTTTGTCCGTGTGGTGTAGGTACACCCACAGTGCTGTTAGGGAGGGAGTTCCAGGATTTTGTCTGTGTGGTGTAGGTACACCCACAGCGCTGTTAGGGAGGGAGTTCCAGGATTTTGTCCCTGTGGTGTAGGTACACCCACAGTGCTGTTAGGGAGGGAGTTCCAGGATTTAGTCCGCGTTGTTTAGGTACACCCACAGCGCTGTTAGGGAGGATGTTCCAGGATTTTGTCCGTGTGGTGTAGGTACACCCACAGTGCTGTTAGGGAGGGAGTTCCAGGATTTTGTCCGCGTGGTGTAGGTACACCCACAGTGCTGTTAGGGAGGGATTTCCAGGATTTTGTCCGTGTGGTGTAGGTACACCCACAGTGCTGTTAGGGAGGGAGTTCCAGGAATTTGTCCGTGTGGTGTAGGTGCTCCCACAGTGCTGTTAGGGAGGGATTTCCAGGATTATGTCCGTGTGGTGTAGGTACACCCATAGCGCTGTTAGGGAGGGAGTTCCAGGATTTGGTCCCAATGGTGTAGTTACACCCACAGCGCTGTTAGGGAGGGAGTTCCAGGATTTGGTCCCTATGGTGGAGGTACATCCACAGTGTTGTTACGGAGGGAGTTCCAGGATTGTGTCCGTGTGGTGTAGGTACACCCACAGTGCTGTTAGGGAGGGAGTTCCAGGATTTTGTCCGTGTGGTGTAGGTACACCCACACCGCTGTTAGGGAGGGAGTTCCAGGATTTTGTCCCTGTGGTGTAGGTACACCCACAGCGCTGTTAGGGAGGGAGTTCCAGGATTTTGTCCGTGTGGTGTAGGTACACCCACAGCGCTGTTAGGGAGGGAGTTCCTGGATTTTGTCCCGTGTGGTGTAGGTACAACCATAGCGCTGTTAGGGAGGGAGTTCCAGGATTTTGTCCGTGTGGTGCAGGTACACCCAAAGTGCTGTTAGGGAGGGAGTTCCAGGATTTGTCCGTGTGGTGTAGGTACACCCACAGTGCTGTTAGGGAGGGAGTTCCAGGATTTAGTCCGCGTTGTTTAGGTACACCCACAGCGCTGTTAGGGAGGGAGTTCCAGGATTTTGTCAGTGTGGTGTAGGTACACCCACAGTGCTGTTAGTGAGGGAGTTCCAGGATTTTGTCCATGTGGTGTAGGTACACCCACAGCGCTGTTAGGGAGGGAGTTCCAGGATTTTGTCCGTTAGGTGTAGGTACACCCACAGCGCTGTTAGGGAGGGAGTTCCAGGAATTTACCGTGTGGTGTAGGTACTCCCACAGTGCTGTTAGGGAGGGATTTCCAGGATTTTGTCCGTGTGGTGTAGGTACACCCACAGTGCTGTTAGGGAGGGAGTTCCAGGATTTAGTCCGCGTTGTTTAGGTACACCCACAGCGCTGTTAGGGAGGATGTTCCAGGATTTTGTCTGTGTGGTGTAGGTACACCCTCAGTGCTGTTAGGGAGGGAGTTCCAGGAATTTGTCCGTGTGGTGTAGGTACTCCCACAGTGCTGTTAGGGAGGGAGTTCCAGGATTTTGTCCCTGTGGTGTAGGTACACCCACAGCGCTGTTAGGGAGGGAGTTCCAGGATTTTGTCCGTGTGGTGTAGGTACATCCACAGTGATGTTAGGGAGGGAGTTCCAGGATTTTGTCCCTGTGGTGTAGGTACACCCACAGTGCTGTCAGGGAGGGAGTTCCAGGATTTTGTCCCTATGGTGTAGGTACATCCACAGTGCTGTTAGGGAGGGAGTTCCAGGATTTTGTCCGTGTGGTGTAGGTACACCCACAGTGCTGTTAGGGAGGGAGTTCCAGGATTTAGTCCGCGTTGTTTAGGTACACCCACAGCGCTGTTAGGGAGGATGTTCCAGGATTTTGTCTGTGTGGTGTAGGTACACCCTCAGTGCTGTTAGGGAGGGAGTTCCAGGATTTTGTCCGTGTGGTGTAGGTACTCCCACAGTGCTGTTAGGGAGGGAGTTCCAGGATTTTGTCCGTGTGGTGTAGGTACATCCACAGTGATGTTAGGGAGGGAGTTCCAGGATTTTGTCCGTGTGGTGTAGGTACATCCACAGTGATGTTAGGGAGGGAGTTCCAGGATTTTGTCCCTGTGGTGTAGGTACACCCACAGTGCTGTTAGGGAGGGAGTTCCAGGATTTTGTCCCTATGGTGTAGGTACATCCACAGTGCTGTTAGGGAGGGAGTTCCAGGATTTTGTCCGTGTGGTGTAGGTACACCCACAGTGCTGTTAGGGAGGGAGTTCCAGGATTTTGTCCGTGTGGTGCAGGTACATCCACAGTGCTGTTAGGGAGGGAGTTCCAGGATTTTGTCTGTGTGGTGTAGGTACACCCACAGTGCTGTTAGGGAGGGAGTTCCAGGATTTTGTCCGTGTGGTGTAGGTACACCCACAGCGCTGCTAGGGAGGGCGTTCAAGGATTTTGTCCGTGTGGTGTAGGTACAACCACAGTGCTGTTAGGGAGGGTGTTCCAGGATTTCGTCCGTGTGGCGTAGGTACATCCACAGCGCTGTTAGGGAGGGAGTTCGAGGATGTTGTCCGTGTGGTGTAGGAAGACCCACAGCGCTGTTAGGGAGGGAGTTCCAGGATTGTGTCCGTGTGGTGTAGGTACACCCACAGTGCTGTTAGGGAGGGAGTTCCAGGATTTTGTCCGTGTGGTGTAGGTACACCCACAGTGCTGTTAGGGAGGGAGTTCCAGGATTTTGTCCGTGTGGTGTAGGTACACCCACAGTGCTGTTAGGGATGGAGTTCCAGGATTTTGTCCGTGTGGTGTAGGTACACCCACAGTGCTGTTAGCGAGGGAGTTCCAGGATTTTGTCCCCGTGTGGTGTAGGTACACCTACAGCGCTGTTAGGGAGGGAGTTCCAGGATTTTGTCCCGTGTGGTGTAGGTACACCCACAGCGCTGTTAGGGAGGGAGTTCCAGGATTTTGTCCGTGTGGTGTAGGTACACCCACAGTGCTGTTAGGGAGGGAGTTCCAGGATTTTGTCTGTGTGGTGTAGGTGCACCCACAGTGCTGTTAGGGAGGGAGTTCCAGGATTTAGTCCGCGTTGTTTAGGTACACCCACAGCGCTGTTAGGGAAGGAGTTCCAGGATTTTGTCCGTGTGGTGTAGGTACACCCACAGTGCTGTTAGTGAGGGAGTTCCAGGATTTTGTCCATGTGGTGTAGGTACACCCACAGAGCTGTTTGGGAGGGAGTTCCAGGATTTTGTCCGTGTGGTGTAGGTACACCCACAGTGCTGTTAGGGAGGGAGTTCCAGGATTTTGTCCGTGTGGTGTAGGTACACCCACAGCGCTGTTAGGGAGGGAGTTCCAGGATTTTGTCCGTGTGGTGTAGGTACACCCACAGTGCTGTTAGGGAGGGAGTTTCAGGATTTAGTCCGCGTTGTTTAGGTACACCCACAGCGCTGTTAGGGAGGATGTTCCAGGATTTTGTCCGTGTGGTGTAGGTACACCCACAGTGCTGTTAGGGAGGGAGTTCCAGGATTTTGTCCGTGTGGTGTAGGTTCACCCACAGTGCTGTTAGGGAGGGAGTTCCAGGATTTTGTCCGTGTGGTGTAGGTACACCCACAGTGCTGTTCGGGAGGGAGTTCCAGGAATTTGTCCGTGTGGTGTAGGTACTCCCACAGTGCTGTTAGGGAGGGATTTCCAGGATTATGTCCGTGTGGTGTAGGTACACCCATAGCGCTGTTAGGGAGGGAGTTCCAGGATTTGGTCCCAATGGTGTAGGTACACCCACAGCGCTGTTAGGGAGGGAGTTCCAGGATTTGGTCCCTATGGTGGAGGTACATCCACAGAGCTGTTACGGAGGGAGTTCCAGGATTGTGTCCGTGTGGTGTAGGTACACCCACAGTGCTGTTAGGGAGGGTGTTCCAGGATTTCGTCCGTGTGGCGTAGGTACATCCACAGCGCTGTTAGGGAGGGAGTTCCAGGATGTTGTCCCCGTGTGGTGTAGGTACACCTACAGCGCTGTTAGGGAGGGAGTTCCAGGATTTTGTCCCTGTGGTGTAGGTACACCCACAGTGCTGTTAGGGAGGGAGTTCCAGGATTTTGTCTGTGTGGTGTAGGTACACCCACAGTGCTGTTAGGGAGGGAGTTCCAGGATTTAGTCCGCGTTGTTTAGGTACACCCACAGCGCTGTTAGGGAAGGAGTTCCAGGATTTTGTCCGTGTGGTGTAGGTACACCCACGGTGCTGTTAGGGAGGGAGTTCCAGGATTTTGTCCGTGTGGTGTAGGTACACCCACAGTGCTGTTAGGGAGGGAGTTCCAGGATTTTGTCCGTGTGGTGTAGGTACACCCACAGCGCTGTTAGGGAGGGAGTTCCAGGATTTTGTCCGTGTGGTGTAGGTACACCCACAGTGCTGTTAGGGAGGGATTTCCAGGATTTAGTCCGCGTTGTTTAGGTACACCCACAGCGCTGTTAGGGAGGATGTTCCAGGATTTTGTCCGCGTGGTGTAGGTACACCCACAGTGCTGTTAGGGAGGGAGTTCCAGGATTTTGTCCGTGTGGTGTAGGTACACCCACAGTGCTGTTAGGGAGGGAGTTCCAGGAATTTGTCCGTGTGGTGTAGGTACTCCCACAGTGCTGTTAGGGAGGGATTTCCAGGATTATGTCCGTGTGGTGTAGGTACACCCATGGCGCTGTTAGGGAGGGAGTTCCAGGATTTGGTCCCAATGGTGTAGGTACACCCACAGCGCTGTTAGGGAGGGAGTTCCAGGATTTGGTCCCTATGGTGGAGGTACATCCACAGAGCTGTTACGGAGGGAGTTCCAGGATTGTGTCCGTGTGGTGTAGGTACACCCACAGTGCTGTTAGGGAGGGAGTTCCAGGATTATGTCCGTGTGGTGTAGGTACACCCACAGTGCTGTTAGGGAGGGAGTTCCAGGATTTTGTCCGTGTGGTGTAGGTACACCCACAGCGCTGTTAGGGAGGGAGTTCCAGGATTTTGTCCGTGTGGTGTAGGTACACCCACAGCGCTGTTAGGGAGGGAGTTCCTGGATTTTGTCCCGTGTGGTGTAGGTACAACCACAGCGCTGTTAGGGAGGGAGTTCCAGGATTTTGTCCGTGTGGTGTAGGTACACCCAAAGTGCTGTTAGGGAGGGAGTTCCAGGATTTGTCCGTGTGGTGTAGGTACACCCACAGTGCTGTTAGGGAGGGAGTTCCAGGATTTAGTCCGCGTTGTTTAGGTACACCCACAGCGCTGTTAGGGAGGGAGTTCCAGGATTTTGTCAGTGTGGTGTAGGTACACCCACAGTGCTGTTAGGGAGGAGTTCCAGGATTTTGTCCATGTGGTGTAGGTACACCCACAGCGCTGTTAGGGAGGGAGTTCCAGGATTTTGTCCGTTAGGTGTAGGTACACCCACAGCGCTGTTAGGGAGGGAGTTCCAGGAATTTACCGTGTGGTGTAGGTACTCCCACAGTGCTGTTAGGGAGGGATTTCCAGGATTTTGTCCGTGTGGTGTAGGTACACCCACAGTGCTGTTAGGGAGGGAGTTCCAGGATTTAGTCCGCGTTGTTTAGGTACACCCACAGCGCTGTTAGGGAGGATGTTCCAGGATTTTGTCTGTGTGGTGTAGGTACACCCTCAGTGCTGTTAGGGAGGGAGTTCCAGGAATTTGTCCGTGTGGTGTAGGTACTCCCACAGTGCTGTTAGGGAGGGATTTCCAGGATTTTGTCCGTGTGGTGTAGGTACACCCATAGCGCTGTTAGGGAGGGAGTTCCAGGATTTGGTCCCAATGGTGTAGGTGCACCCACAGCGCTGTTAGGGAGGGAGTTCCAGGATTTGGTCCCAATGGTATAGGTACACCCACAGCGCTGTTACGGAGGGAGTTCCAGGATTGTGTCCGTGTGGTGTAGGTACATCCACAGTGCTGTTCGGGAGGGATTTCCAGGATTTTTTCCGTGTGGTGTAGGTACACCCATAGCGCTGTTAGGGAGGGAGTTCCAGGATTTGGTCCCAATGGTGTAGGTACATCCACAGCGCTGTTAGGGAGGGAGTTCCAGGATTTGGTCCCTATGGTGTAGGTACATCCACAGTGCTGTTACGGAGGGATTTCCAGGATTTTGTCCGTGTGGTGTAGGTACACCCACAGCGCTGTTAGAGAGGGAGTTCCAGGATTTTGTCCCTATGGTGTAGGTACATCCACGGCGCTGTTAGGGAGGGAGTTCCAGGATTTTGTCCGTGTGGTGTAGGTACACCCACAGTGCTGTTAGGGAGGGAGTTCCAGGATTTTGTCCGTGTGGTGTAGGTACACCCACAGCGCTGTTAGGGAGGGAGTTCCCGGATTTTGTCTGTGTGGTGTAGGTACACCCACAGCGCTGTTAGGGAGGTAGTTCCAGGATTTTGTCCATGTGGTGTAGGTACACCCACAGTGCTGTTATGGGAGGGTGTTCCAGGATTTTGTCCCGTGTGGTGTAGGTACACCCACAGCGCTGTTAGGGAGGGAGTTCCAGGATTTTGTCCGTGTGGTGTAGGTACACCCAAAGTGCTGTTAGGGAGGGAGTTCCAGGATTTGTCCGTGTGGTGTAGGTACACCCACAGTTCTGTTAGGGAGGGAGTTCCAGGATTTAGTCCGCGTTGTTTAGGTACACCCACAGCGCTGTTAGGGGAGGGAGTTCCAGGATTTTGTCAGTGTGGTGTAGGTACACCCACAGTGCTGTTAGTGAGGGAGTTCCAGGATTTTGTCCATGTGGTGTAGTTACACCCACAGCGCTGTTAGGGAGGGAGTTCCAGGATTTTGTCCGTTAGGTGTAGGTACACCCACAGTGCTGTTAGGGAGGGAGTTCCAGGATTTTGTCCGTGCGGTGTAGGTACACCCACAGCGCTGTTAGGGAGGGAGTTCCAGGAATTTACCGTGTGGTGTAGGTACTCCCACAGTGCTGTTAGGGAGGGATTTCCAGGATTTTGTCCGTGTGGTGTAGGTACACCCACAGTGCTGTTAGGGAGGGAGTTCCAGGATTTAGTCCGCGTTGTTTAGGTACACCCACAGCGCTGTTAGGGAGGATGTTCCAGGATTTTGTCCGTGTTGGTGTAGGTACACCCTCAGTGCTGTTAGGGAGGGAGTTCCAGGAATTTGTCCGTGTGGTGTAGGTACTCCCACAGTGCTGTTCGGGAGGGATTTCCAGGATTTTTTCCGGTGTGGTGTAGGTACACCATAGCGCTGTTAGGGAGGGAGTTCCAGGATTTGGTCCCCAATGGTGTAGGTACATCCACAGCGCTGTTAGGGAGGGAGTTCCAGGATTTGGTCCCTATGGTGTAGGTACATCCACAGTGCTGTTACGGAGGGATTTCCAGGATTTTGTCCGTGTGGTGTAGGTACACCCACAGCGCTGTTAGAGAGGGGAGTTCCAGGATTTTGTCCCTATGGTGTAGGTACATCCACGGCGCTGTTAGGGAGGGAGTTCCAGGATTTTGTCCGTGTGGTGTAGGTACACCCACAGTGCTGTTAGGGAGGGAGTTCCAGGATTTTGTCCGTGTGGTGTAGGTACACCCACAGCGCTGTTAGGGAGGGAGTTCCCGGATTTTGTCTGTGTGGTGTAGGTACACCCACAGCGCTGTTAGGGAGGTAGTTCCAGGATTTTGTCCATGTGGTGTAGGTACACCCACAGTGCTGTTAGGGAGGGTGTTCCAGGATTTTGTCCCGTGTGGTGTAGGTACACCCACAGCGCTGTTAGGGAGGGAGTTCCAGGATTTTGTCCGTGTGGTGTAGGTACACCCAAAGTGCTGTTAGGGAGGGAGTTCCAGGATTTGTCCGTGTGGTGTAGGTACACCCACAGTGCTGTTAGGGAGGGAGTTCCAGGATTTAGTCCGCGTTGTTTAGGTACACCCACAGCGCTGTTAGGGAGGGAGTTCCAGGATTTTGTCAGTGTGGTGTAGGTACACCCACAGTGCTGTTAGTGAGGGAGTTCCAGGATTTTTGTCCATGTGGTGTAGTTACACCCACAGCGCTGTTAGGGAGGGAGTTCCAGGATTTTGTCCGTTAGGTGTAGGTACACCCCACAGTGCTGTTAGGGAGGGAGTTCCAGGATTTTGTCCGTGCGGTGTAGGTACACCCACAGCGCTGTTAGGGAGGGAGTTCCAGGAATTTACCGTGTGGTGTAGGTACTCCCACAGTGCTGTTAGGGAGGGATTTCCAGGATTTTGTCCGTGTGGTGTAGGTACACCCACAGTGCTGTTAGGGAGGGAGTTCCAGGATTTAGTCCGCGTTGTTTAGGTACACCCACAGCGCTGTTAGGGAGGATGTTCCAGGATTTTGTCCGTGTGGTGTAGGTACACCCTCAGTGCTGTTAGGGAGGGAGTTCCAGGAATTTGTCCGTGTGGTGTAGGTACTCCCACAGTGCTGTTAGGGAGGGATTTCCAGGATTTTGTCCGTGTGGTGTAGGTACACCCATAGCGCTGTTAGGGAGGGAGTTCCAGGATTTGGTCCCAATGGTGTAGGTACACCCACAGCGCTGTTAGGGAGGGAGTTCCAGGATTTGGTCCCAATGGTGTAGGTACACCCACAGCGCTGTTACGGGGGGAGTTCCAGGATTGTGTCCGTGTGGTGTAGGTACATCCACAGTGCTGTTCGGGAGGGATTTCCAGGATTTTGTCCGTGTGGTGTAGGTACACCCATAGCGCTGTTAGGGAGGGAGTTCCAGGATTTGGTCCCAATGGTGTAGGTACATCCACAGCGCTGTTAGGGAGGGAGTTCCAGGATTTGGTCCCTATGGTGTAGGTACATCCACAGTGCTGTTACGGAGGGATTTCCAGGATTTTGTCCGTGTGGTGTAGGTACACCCACAGCGCTGTTAGAGAGGGAGTTCCAGGATTTTGTCCCTATGGTGTAGGTACATCCACGGCGCTGTTAGGGAGGGAGGTTCCAGGATTTTGTCCGTGTGGTGTAGGTACACCCACAGTGCTGTTAGGGAGGGAGTTCCAGGATTTTGTCCGTGTGGTGTAGGTACACCCACAGCGCTGTTAGGGAGGGAGTTCCAGGATTTTGTCTGTGTGGTGTAGGTACACCCACAGCGCTGTTAGGGAGGTAGTTCCAGGATTTTGTCCATGTGGTGTAGGTACACCCACAGTGCTGTTAGGGAGGGAGTTGCAGGATTTTGTCCGTGTGGTGTAGGTACACCCACAGCGCTGTTAGGGAGGGAGTTCCAGGATTTTGTCCGTGTGGTGTAGGTACACCCACAGCGCTGTTAGGGAGGGAGTTCCTGGATTTTGTCCCGTGTGGTGTAGGTACACCCACAGCGCTGTTAGGGAGGGAGTTCCAGGATTTTGTCCGTGTGGTGTAGGTACACCCAAAGTGCTGTTAGGGAGGGAGTTCCAGGATTTGTCCGTGTGGTGTAGGTACACCCACAGTGCTGTTAGGGAGGGAGTTCCAGGATTTAGTCCGCGTTGTTTAGGTACACCCACAGTGCTGTTAGGGAGGGAGTTCCAGGATTTTGTCAGTGTGGTGTAGGTACACCCACAGTGCTGTTAGGGAGGGAGTTCCAGGATTTTGTCCGTGTGGTGTAGGTACACCCACAGCGCTGTTAGGGAGGGAGTTCCAGGATTTTGTCCGTGTGGTGTAGGTACACCCACAGCGCTGTTAGGGAGGGAGTTCCAGGAATTTACCGTGTGGTGTAGGTACTCCCACAGTGCTGTTAGGGAGGGATTTCCAGGATTTTGTCTGTGTGTTGTAGGTACACCCACAGTGCTGTTGGGGATGGAGTTCCAGGATTTAGTCCGCGTTGTTTAGGTACACCCACAGTGCTGTTAGGGAGGATGTTCCAGGATTTTGTCCGTGTGGTGTAGGTACACCCACAGTGCTGTTAGGGAGGGGAGTTCCAGGAATTTGTCCGTGTGGTGTAGGGTGTACCCACAGTGCTGTTAGGGAGGGAGTTCCAGGATTTTGTCCCTATGGTGTAGGTACATCCAGAGTGCTGTTAGGGAGGGAGTTCCAGGATTTTGTCCGTGTGGTGTAGGTGCACCCACAGTGCTGTTACGGGGGGAGTTCCAGGATTTTGTCCGTGTGGTGTAGGTACACCCACAGCGCTGTTAGGGAGGGAGTTCCAGGATTTTGTCCGTGTGGTGTAGGTACACCCACGGCGCTGTAAGGGAGGGAGTTCCAGGATTTTGTCCGTGTGGTGTAGGTACATCCACAGCGCTGTTAGGGTGGGAGTTCCAGGATTTTGTCCCTATGTTGTAGGTACATCCACAGCGCTGTTAGGGAGGGATTTCCAGGATTTTGTCCGTGTGGTGTAGGTACACCCACAGCGCTGTTAGGGAGGGAGTTCCAGGATTTTGTCCGTGTGGTGTACGTACACCCACAGTGCTGTTAGGGAGGGAGTTCCAGGATTTTGTCCGTGTGGTGTAGGTACACCCACAGTGCTGTTAGGGAGGGAGTTCCAGGATTTTGTCTGTGTTGTGGGTACATCCACAGCGCTGTTAGGGAGGGAGGTCCAGGATTTTGTCCGTGTGTTGTAGGTACACCCACAGTGCTGTTCGGGAGGGAGTTCCAGGATTTTGTCCACGTGTGGAGTAGGTACACCCACAGTGCTGTTAGGGAGGGAGTTCCAGGATTTTGTCCTTGTGGTGTAGGTACACCCACAGTGCTGTTAGGGAGGGAGTTCCAGGATTTTGTCCGTGTGGTGTAGGTACACCCACAGTGCTGTTAGGGAGG
>JANJGN010003228.1:0-48976 GCA_026770705.1 Isurus oxyrinchus
CAGGGGCAGAGTGAAACAGGGCAGAGTGAAACAGAGGCAAACAGAGTGAAACAGAGGCAAACAGAGTGAAACAGAGGCAAACAGAGTGAACAGAGTTAAACAGAGTGAATCACAGGCAAACAGAGTGAAACAGAGGCAAACAGAGTGAATAAGAGGCAACCAGAGTGAAGCAGAGGCAAACAGAGTGAAACAGAGGCAAACAGAGAGAAACAGAGGCAAACAGAGTGAAAGAGAGGCAAACAGTGTGAAACAGAGGCAAACAGAGTGAAACAGAGGCAAACAGAGTGAAACAGAGGCAAACTTAGTGAAACAGAGGCAAACAGAGTGAAACAGAGGCAAACAGAGTGAAACAGAGGCAAACAGAGTGAAACAGAGGGAAACAGACTTAAACAGAGCGAAACAGTCTTAAACAGAGGCAAACAGACTTAAACAGAGGCAAACAGACTGAAACAGAGGCAAGCAGACATAAACAGAGGCAAACAGACATAAACAGAGGCAAACAGTCTTAAACAGAGGCAAACAGAGTTAAACAGATTTAAACAGACTATAAACAGACTAAAACAGAGGCAAACAGACTCAAACAGTTTTAAACTGACTTCAACAGAGGCAAATAGAGTGAAACAGAGGCAGACAGAGGCAAACAGAGTGAAACAGAGGCAAACAGAGTGAAACAGAGGCAAACAGAGTGAAATAGAGGGAAACAGAGTGAAACAGAGGCAAACAGAGGCAAACAGAGTGAACCAGAGGCAAACAGAGTGAACAGAGGCAAACAGAGTGAAACAGAGGCAAACAGAGTGAAACAGAGGCAACTAGAGTGAAACAGAGGCAAACAGAGTGAAACAGAGGGCAAACAGAGTGAAACAGAGGCAAACAGAGTGGAAACGAGGCAACCAGAGTGAGGCAGAGGCAAGCAGAGTGAAACAGAGGCAAACAGATTGAAACAGAGGCAAAACAGTGTGAAACAGAGGCAAACAGAGTGAAACAGAGGCAAACAGAGTGAAACAGAGGCAAACAGAGTGAAACAGAGGCAAACAGACTTAAACAGAGCCAAACAGTCTTAAACAGAGGCAAACAAATTTAAACAGAGGCAAACACACTTAAACAGAGGCAAACAGACTTAATAAGAGGCAAACAGACTTAATAAGAGGCAAACAGACCTAAACGGAGGCAAACAGAATTAAACAGAGGCAAAGATACTTAAACAGAGGCAAACAGACTTAAACAGATGTAAACAGAGTTAAACAGACTTAAAAAGAGTTAAACAGACTTAAACAGAGGCAAACAGACTTAAACAGTTTTAAACTGACTTAAACTGAGGCAAACAGAGTGAAACAGATTTAAACAGAGGCAAACAGAGTGAAACAGAGGCAAACAGAGTGAAACATAGTGAAACAGAGGCAAACAGAGTGAAACAGAGGCAAACAGTTTGAACAGGGGCAAACAAAGTGAAACAGAGGCAAACAGAGTGAAACAGAGGCAAACAGCGTGACACAGAGGCAAACAGAGTGAACAGAGTTAAGCAGAGTGAAACACAGGCAAACAGAGTGAAACAGAGGCAAACAGAGTGAATAAGAGGCAACCAGAGTGAAGCAGAGGCAAACAGAGTGAAACAGAGGCAAACAGAGAGAAACAAAGGCAAACAGAGTGAAAGAGAGGCAAAACAATGTGAAACAGAGGCAAACAGAGTGAAACAGAGGCAGACAGAGTGAAACAGAGGCAAACTTAGTGAAACAGAGGGAAACAGAGTGAAACAGAGGCAAACAGAGTGAAACAGAGGCAAACAGAGTGAAACAGAGGGAAACAGACTTAAACAGAGCGAAACAGTCTTAAACAGAGGGAAACAGACTTAAACAGAGGCAAACAGACTTAAACAGAGGCAAACAGACATAAACAGAGGCAAACAGACTTAAACAGAGGCAAACAGACTTAAACAGAGGCAAACAGAGTTAAACAGATTTAAACAGACTTAAACAGACGTAAAACAGAGGCAAACAGACTCAAACAGTTTTAAACTGACTTAAACTGAGGCAAATAGAGTGAAACAGAGGCAGACAGAGGCAAGCAGAGTGAAACAGAGGCAAACAGAGTGAAACAGAGGCAAACAGAGTGAAATAGAGGGAAACAGAGTGCAACAGAGGCAAACAGAGGCAAACAGATTGAAACAGAGGCAAACAGAATGAACAGAGGCAACAAAGTGAAACAGAGGCAAACAGAGTGAAACAGAGGCAACTAGAGTGAAACAGATGCAAACACAGTGAAACAGAGGCAAACAGAGTGAAACAGAGGGAAAAAGAGTGAAACAGAGGCAAACAGAGTGAAACAGAGGCAAACAGAGTGAAACAGAGGCAAACAGAGTGAAACAGAGGCAACCAGAGTGAGGCAGAGGCAAACAGAGTGAAACAGAGGCAAACAGATTGAAACAGAGGCAAACAGTGTGAAACAGAGGCAAACAGAGTGAAACAGAGGCAAACAGAGTGAAACAGAGGCAAACAGAGTGAAACAGAGGCAAACAGACTTAAACAGAGCCAAGCAGTCTCAAACAGAGGCAAACAAAATTTAAACAGAGGCAAACAGACTTAAACAGAGGCAAACAGACTTAATAGGCAAACAGACTTAAACAGAGGCAAACAGACTTAAACAGAGGCAAACAGACTTAAACAGAAACAAACAGAATTAAACAGAGGCAAACAGACTTAAACAGAGGCAAACAGACTTAAACAGAGGTAAACAGAGTTAAACAGAGGCAAACAGACTTAAACAGAGCGAAACAGTCTTAAACAGAGGCAAACAGACTTAAACAGAGGCAAACAGACTGAAACAGAGGCAAGCAGACATAAACAGAGGCAAACAGACATAAACAGAGGCAAACAGTCTTAAACAGAGGCAAACAGAGTTAAACAGATTTAAACAGACTTAAACAGACTAAAACAGAGGCAAACAGACTCAAACAGTTTTAAACTGACTTCAACAGAGGCAAATAGAGTGAAACAGAGGCAGACAGAGGCAAACAGAGTGAAACAGAGGCAAACAGAGTGAAACAGAGGCAAAACAGAGTGAAATAGAGGGAAACAGAGTGAAACAGAGGCAAACAGAGGCAAACAGAGTGAACCAGAGGCAAACAGAGTGAACAGAGGCAAACAGAGTGAAACAGAGGCAAACAGAGTGAAACAGAGGCAACTAGAGTGAAACAGAGGCAAACAGAGTGAAACAGAGGCAAACAGAGTGAAACAGAGGCAAACAGAGTGAAACAGAGGCAACCAGAGTGAGGCAGAGGCAAGCAGAGTGAAACAGAGGCAAACAGATTGAAACAGAGGCAAACAGTGTGAAACAGAGGCAAACAGAGTGAAACAGAGGCAAACAGAGTGAAACAGAGGCAAACAGAGTGAAACAGAGGCAAACAGACTTAAACAGAGCCAAACAGTCTTAAACAGAGGCAAACAAATTTAAACAGAGGGCAAACACACTTAAAACAGAGGCAAACAGACTTAATAAGAGGCAAACAGACTTAATAAGAGGCAAACAGACCTAAACGGAGGCAAACAGAATTAAACAGAGGCAAAGATACTTAAACAGAGGCAAACAGACTTAAACAGATGTAAACAGAGTTAAACAGACTTAAAAAGAGTTAAACAGACTTAAACAGAGGCAAACAGACTTAAACAGTTTTAAACTGACTTAAACTGAGGCAAACAGAGTGAAACAGATTTAAACAGAGGCAAACAGAGTGAAACAGAGGCAAACAGAGTGAAACATAGTGAAAACAGAGGCAAACAGAGTGAAACAGAGGCAAACAGTTTGAAACAGGGGCAAACAAAGTGAAACAGAGGGCAAACAGAGTGAAACAGAGGCAAACAGCGTGACACAGAGGCAAACAGAGTGAACAGAGTTAAGCAGAGTGAAACACAGGCAAACAGAGTGAAACAGAGGCAAACAGAGTGAATAAGAGGCAACCAGAGTGAAGCAGAGGCAAACAGAGTGAAACAGAGGCAAACAGAGAGAAACAGAGGCAAACAGAGTGAAAGAGAGGCAAACAATGTGAAACAGAGGCAAACAGAGTGAAACAGAGGCAGACAGAGTGAAACAGAGGCAAACTTAGTGAAACAGAGGGAAACAGAGTGAAACAGAGGCAAACAGAGTGAAACAGAGGCAAACAGAGTGAAACAGAGGGAAACAGACTTAAACAGAGCGAAACAGTCTTAAACAGAGGGAAACAGACTTAAACAGAGGCAAACAGACTTAAACAGAGGCAAACAGACATAAACAGAGGCAAACAGACTTAAACATAGGCAAACAGACTTAAACAGAGGCAAACAGAGTTAAACAGATTTAAACAGACTTAAACAGACGTAAACAGAGGCAAACAGACTCAAACAGTTTTAAACTGACTTAAACTGAGGCAAATAGAGTGAAACAGAGGCAGACAGAGGCAAGCAGAGTGAAACAGAGGCAAACAGAGTGAAACAGAGGCAAACAGAGTGAAATAGAGGGAAACAGAGTGCAACAGAGGCAAACAGAGGCAAACAGATTGAAACAGAGGCAAACAGAATGAACAGAGGCAAACAAAGTGAAACAGAGGCAAACAGAGTGAAACAGAGGCAACTAGAGTGAAACAGAGGCAAACACAGTGAAACAGAGGCAAACAGAGTGAAACAGAGGGAAAAAGAGTGAAACAGAGGCAAACAGAGTGAAACAGAGGCAAACAGAGTGAAACAGAGGCAAACAGAGTGAAACAGAGGCAACCAGAGTGAGGCAGAGGCAAACAGAGTGAAACAGAGGCAAACAGATTGAAACAGAGGCAAACAGTGTGAAACAGAGGCAAACAGAGTGAAACAGAGGCAACAGAGTGAAACAGAGGCAAACAGAGTGAAACAGAGGCAAACAGACTTAAACAGAGCCAAGCAGTCTCAAACAGAGGCAAACAAATTTAAACAGAGGCAAACAGACTTAAACAGAGGCAAACAGACTTAATAGGCAAACAGACTTAAACAGAGGCAAACAGACTTAAACAGAGGCAAACAGACTTAAACAGAAACAAACAGAATTAAACAGAGGCAAACAGACTTAAACAGAGGCAAACAGACTTAAACAGAGGTAAACAGAGTTAAACAGAGGCAAACAGACTTAAACAGATTTAAACTGACTTAAACTGAGGCAACCAGAGTGAAACTGATTAAAACAGAGGCAAACAGAGTGAAACAGAGGCAAACAGAGTGAAACATAGTGAAACAGAGGCAAACAGAGGCAAACAGAGGTGAAACAGAGGCAAACAGAGTGAAACAGAGGGAAACAGACTTAATGAGAGCCAAACAGTCTTAAACAGAGGCAAACAAACTTAAACAGTGGCAAACGGACTTAAACAGAGGCAAACAGACTTAAACAGAGGCAAACAGACTTAACCAGAGGCAGACAGACCTTAACAGAGGCAAACAGAGTCTAACAGAGGCAAACAGATGCAAACAGAGTCTAACAGAGGCATACCTGGGCAAACATAGGCAAACAGAGGCAAGCAGACTTAAACAGAGGCAAACAGAAGCAAATAGAGGCAAACAGACTTAAACAGAGTCTAACAGACTTAAACAGAGGCAAACAGATTGAAACAGAGGCAAACAGACCTAAACAGAGGCAAACAGAGGCAAACAGAGGCTAACAGAGGCAAACAGAGGTAGAAGAGGCAAACAGAGGCAAACAGATTGAAACAGAGGCAAACAGAGTGAAACGGAAGGAACCAGAGTGAAGCAGAGGCAAACAGAGTGAAACAGAGGCAAACAGAGAGAAACAGAGGCAAACAGAGTGAAACAGAGGCAAACAGAGAGAAACAGAGGCAAACAGAGTGAAACAGAGGCAAACAGAGTGAAACAGAAGCAAACAGTGTGAAACAGAGGCAATCAGAGTGAAACAGAGGCAAACAGTGTGAAGCAGAGGCAAACAGAGTTAAACAGAGGCAAACAGAGTGAAACAGAGGCAAACAGAGTGACACAGAGCAGACAGTGTGACACAGAGGCAAACAGAGTCAACAGAGGCAAACAGAGTGAAACCGAGGCAAAAGAGTGAAACATAGTGAAAAAGAGGCAAACAGAGTGAAACAGAGGCAAACAGTGTGAATCAGAGGCAAACAGAGTGAAACAGAGGCAAACAGATTGAAACAGAGGCAACCAGAGTGAGGCAGAGGCAAACAGAGTGAAACAGAGGCAAACAGATTGAAACAGAGGCAAACAGTGTGAAAACAGAGGCAAACAGAGTGAAACAGAGGCAAACAGAGTGAAACAGAGGCAAACAGAGTGAAACAGAGGCAAACAGACTTAAACAGAGCCAAACAGTCTTAAACAGAGGCAAACAAATTTAAACAGAGGCAAACACACTTAAACAGAGGCAAACAGACTTAATAAGAGGCAAACAGACTTAATAAGAGGCAAACAGACCTAAACAGAGGCAAACAGAATTAAACAGAGGCAAAGATACTTAAACAGAGGCAAACAGACTTAAACAGATGTAAACAGAGTGTAAACAGACTTAAAAAGAGTTAAACAGACTTAAACAGAGGCAAACAGACTTAACAGTTTTAAACTGACTTAAACTGAGGCAAACAGAGTGAAACAGATTTAAACAGAGGCAAACAGAGTGAAACAGAGGCAAACAGAGTGAAACATAGTGAAACAGAGGCAAACAGAGTGAAACAGAGGCAAACAGATTGAAACAGGGGCAAACAAAGTGAAACAGAGGCAAACAGAGTGAAACAGAGGCAAACAGCGTGACACAGAGGCAAACAGAGTGAACAGAGTTAAACAGAGTGAAACACAGGCAAACAGAGTGAAACAGAGGCAAACAGAGTGAATAAGAGGCAACCAGAGTGAAGCAGAGGCAAACAGAGTGAAACAGAGGCAAACAGAGAGAAACAGAGGCAAACAGAGTGAAAGAGAGGCAAACAATGTGAAACAGAGGCAAACAGAGTGAAACAGAGGCAGACAGAGTGAAACAGAGGCAAACTTAGTGAAACAGGAGGCAAACAGAGTGAAAACAGAGGCAAACAGAGTGAAACAGAGGCAAACAGAGTGAAACAGAGGGAAACAGACTTAAACAGTGCGAAACAGTCTTAAACAAAGGGAAACAGACTTAAACAGAGGCAAACAGACTTAAACAGAGGCAAACAGACATAAACAGAGGCAAAACAGACTTAAACAGAGGCAAACAGACTTAAACAGAGGCAAACAGAGTTAAACAGATTTAAACAGACTTAAACAGACTTAAACAGAGGGCAAACAGACTCAAACAGTTTTAAACTGACTTAAACTGAGGCAAATAGAGTGAAACAGAGGCAGACAGAGGCAAGCAGAGTGAAACAGAGGCAAACAGAGTGAAACAGAGGCAAGACTGAGGACAGAACAAGAGTGAACCCCATAGAGGGAAACAGAGTGCAACAGAGGCAAACAGAGGCAAACAGATTGAAACAGAGGCAAACAGAATGAACAGAGGCAAACAGAGTGAAAACAGAGGCAAACAGAGTGAAACAGAGGCAACTAGAGTGAAACAGAGGCAAACACAGTGAAACAGAGGCAAACAGAGTGAAACAGAGGGAAAAAGAGTGAAACAGAGGCAAACAGAGTGAAACAGAGCCAAACAGAGTGAAACAGAGGCAAACAGAGTGAAACAGAGGCAACCAGAGTGAGGCAGAGGCAAACAGAGTGAAACAGAGGCAAACAGATTGAAACAGAGGCAAACAGTGTGAAACAGAGGCAAACAGAGTGAAACAGAGGCAAACAGAGTGAAACAGAGGCAAACAGAGTGAAACAGAGGCAAACAGACTTAAAACAGAGCCAAGCAGTCTCAAACAGAGGCAAACAAATTTAAAACAGAGGCAAACAGACTTAAACAGAGGCAAACAGACTTAATAGGCAAACAGACTTAAACAGAGGCAAACAGACTTAACAGAGGCAAACAGACTTAAACAGAAACAAACAGAATTAAACAGAGGCAAACAGACTTAAACAGAGGCAAACAGGACTTAAACAGAGGTAAACAGACTTAAACAGAGGCAAACAGACTTAAACAGATTTAAACTGACTTAAACGTGAGGCAACCAGAGTGAAACTGATTAAAAACAGAGGCAAACAGAGTGAAACACAGGCAAACAGAGTGAAACATAGTGAAACAGAGTGAAACAGAGGCAAACAGAGTGAAACAGAGGCAAACAGACCTAAACAGAGGCAAACAGAGGCAAACAGAGGCTAACAGAGGCAAACAGAGGTAGAAGAGGCAAACAGAGGCAAACAGAATGAAACAGAGGCAAACAGAGTGAAACAGAAGCAACCAGAGTGAAGCAGAGGCAAACAGAGTGAAACAGAGGCAAACAGAGAGAAACAGAGGCAAACAGAGTGAAACAGAGGCAAACAGAGAGAAACAGAGGCAAACAGTGTGAAGCAGAGGCAAACAGAGTTAAACAGAGGCAAACAGAGTGAAACAGAGGCAAACAGAGTGACACAGAGGCAGACAGTGTGACACAGAGGCAAAGAGAGTCAAACAGAGGCAAACAGAGTGAAACCGAGGCAAAAAGAGTGAAACATAGTGAAAAAGAGGCAAACAGAGTGAAACAGAGGCAAACAGTGTGAAACAGAGGCAAACAGAGTGAAACAGAGGCAAAAAGAGTGAAACAGAGGGAAACAGAGTGAAACAGAGCGAAACAGTCTTAAACAGAGGCAAACAAACTTAAACAGAGGCAAACAGACTTAAACAGAGGCAAACAGACTTAAACAGAGGCAAACAGACTTAAACAGAGGCAAACAGACTTAAACAGAGGCAAACAGAGTTAAACAGATTTAAACAGAGTTAATCAGACTTATACAAACAGTTTTAAACTGACTTAAACTGAGGCAAATAGAGTGAAACAGAGTTAAACAGTGCCAAACAGAGTGAAATAGAGGCAAACAGAGTGAAACAGAGGCAAACAGAGGCAAACAGAGTGAAACAGAGGCAAACAGAGTGAACAGAGGCAAACAGAGTGAAACAGAGGCAAACAGACTTAAACAGAGGCAAACAGACTTAAACAGAGACAAAACAGACTTAAACAGAGGCAACACAGGGTTAAACAGATTTAAACAGAGTTAAACAGAGTTATACAGAGGGAAACAGACTTAAACAGTTTTAAACTGACTTAAACTGAGGCAAATAGAGTGAAACAGAGGCAAACAGAGTGAAACATAGTGAAACAGAGGCAAACAGAGTGAAACAGAGGCAAACAGATTGAAACAGGGGCCAAACAAAGTGAAACAGAGGCAAACAGAGTGAAACAGAGTTAAACAGAGTGAAACACAGGCAAACAGAGTGAAACAGAGGGCAAACAGAGTGAATAAGAGGCAACCAGAGTGAAGCAGAGGCAAACAGAGTGAAACAGAGGCAAACAGAGAGAAACAGAGGCAAACAGAGTGAAAGAGAGGCTAACAATGTGAAACAGAGGCAAACAGAGTGAAACAGAGGCAAACAGAGTGAAACAGAGGCAAACTTCGTGAAACAGAGGCAAACAGAGTGAAACAGAGGCAAACAGAGTGAAACAGAGGCAAACAGAGTGATACAGAGGGAAACAGACTTAAACAGAGCGAAACAGTCTTAAACAGAGGGAAACAGACTTAAACAGAGGCAAACAGACTTAAACAGAGGCAAACAGACATACAACAGAGGCAAACAGACTTAAACAGAGGCAAACAGACTGAAACAGAGGCAAACAGAGGTTAAAGCAGATTTAAAACAGACTTAAACAGACTTAAACAGAGGCAAACAGACTCAAACAGTTTTTAAACTGACTAAACTGAGGCAAATAGAGTGAAACAGAGGCAGACAGAGGCAAGCAGAGTGAAACAGAGGCAAACAGAGTGAAACAGAGGCAAACAGAGTGAAATAGAGGGGAAACAGAGTGCAACAGAGGCAAACAGAGGCAAACAGAGTGAAACAGAGGCAAACAGAATGAACAGAGGGCAAACAGAGTGAAACAGAGGCAAACAGAGTGAAACAGAGGCAACTAGAGTGAAACAGAGGCAAACAGAGTGAAACAGAGGCAAACAGAGTGAAACTGAGGCAACCAGAGTGAGGCAGAGGCAATACAGAGTGAAACAGAGGCAAACCAGATTGAAACAGAGGCAAACAGTGTGAAACAGAGGCAAACAGAGTGAAACAGAGGCAAACAGAGTGAAACAGAGGCAAACAGAGTGAAACAGAGGCAAACAGACTTAAACAGAGCCAAACAGTCTTAAACAGAGGCAAACAAATTTAAACAGAGGCAAACAGACTTAATAAGAGGCAAACAGACTTAAACAGAGGCAAACAGACTTAAACAGAGGCAAACAGACATAAACAGAGGCAAACAGAATTAAACAGAGGCAAACCAGACCTAAACAGAGGCAAACAGACTTAAACAGAGGTAAACAGACTTAAACAGAGGCAAACAGACTTAAACAGATTTAAACTGACTTAAACTGAGGCAACCAGAGTGAAACTGATTTAAACAGAGGCAAACAGAGTGAAACAGAGGCAAACAGAGTGAAACATAGTGAAACAGAGGCAAACAGAGTGAACAGAGTTAAACAGAGTTAAACACAGGCAAACAGAGTAAAACAGAGGCAAACAGAGTGAATAAGATGCAACCAGAGTGAAGCAGAGGCAAACAGAGTGAAACAGAGGCAAAAAGAGTGAAACAGAGGCAAAGAGAGAGAGAAGAGAGGCAAACAGTGTGAAACAGAGGCAAACAGACTGAAACAGAGGCAAACAGAGTGAAACAGAGGCAAACAGAGTGAAACAGAGGCAAACAGTGTGAAACAGAGGCAAACAGAGTGAAACAGAGGCAAACAGAGTGAAACAGAGGCAAATATAGTGAACACAGAGGGAAACAGACTTAAACAGAGCGAAACAGTCCTTACACAGAGGCAAACTTAGTGAAACAGAGGCAAACAGTGTGAAACAGAGGCAAACAGAGTGAAACAGAGGCAAACAGAGTGAAACAGAGGCAAACATAGTGAAACAGAGGGAAACAGACTTAAACAGAGCGAAACAGTCTTAAAACAGAGGCAAACAGACTTAAACAGAGGCAAACAGACTTAAACAGAGGCAAACAGACATAAACAGAGGCCAACAGACTTAAACAGAGGCAAACAGACTTAAACCAGAGGCAAACAGAGTTAAACAGATTTTAAACACAGACTTAAACAGACTTAAACAGAGGCAAACAGACTCAAACAGTTTTAAAACTGACTTAAACTGAGGCAAATAGAGTGAAACAGAGGCCGAAAGAGGCAAACAGTGTGAAACAGAGGCAAACAGAGTGAAACAGAGGCAAACAGAGTGAAATAGAGGGAAACAGAGTGAAACAGAGGCAAACAGAGGCAAACAGAGTGAAACAGGAGGCAAACAGAGTGAACAGAGGCAAACACAGTGAAACAGAGGCAAACAGAGTGAAACAGAGGGAAAAAGAGTGAAACAGAGGCAAACAGAGTGAAACAGAGGCAAACAGAGTGAAACAGAGGCAAACAGAGTGAAACAGAGGCAACCAGAGTGAGGCAGAGGCAAACAGAGTGAAACAGAGGCAAACAGATTGAAACAGAGGCAAACAGTGTGAAACAGAGGCAAACAGAGTGAAACAGAGGCAAACAGAGTGAAACAGAGGCAAACAGACTTAAACAGAGCCAAACAGTCTTAAACAGAGGCAAACAAATTTAAACAGAGGCAAACAGACTTAAACAGAGGCAAACAGACTTAATAGGCAAACAGACTTAAACAGAGGCAAACAGACTTAAACAGAGGTAAACAGACTTAAACAGAAACAAACAGAATTAAACAGAGGCAAACAGACTAAAACAGAGGCAAACAGACTTAAACAGAGGTAAACAGACTTAAACAGAGGCAAACAGACTTAAACAGATTTAAACTGACTTAAACTGAGGCAACCAGAGTGAAACTGATTAAAACAGAGGCAAACAGAGTGAAACAGAGGCAAACAGAGTGAAACATAGTGAAACAGAGGCAAACAGAGGCAAACAGAGTGAAACAGAGGCAAACAGAGTGAAACAGAGGGAAACAGACTTAATGAGAGCCAAACAGTCTTAAACAGAGGCAAACAAACTTAAACAGTGGCAAACGGACTTAAACAGAGGCAAACAGACTTAAACAGAGGCAAACACACTTAACCAGAGGCAGACATACCTTAACAGAGGCAAACAGAGTCTAACAGAGGCAAACAGAAGCAAACAGAGTTTTACAGAGGCATACATGGGCAAACATAGGCAAACAGAGGCAAGCAGACTTAAACAGAGGCAAACAGAAGCAAATAGAGGCAAACAGACTTAAACAGAGTCTAACAGACTTAAACAGAGGCAAACAGATTGAAACAGAGGCAAACAGACCTAAACAGAGGCAAACAGAGGCAAACAGAGGCTAACGGAGGCAAACAGAGGTAGAAGAGGCAAACAGAGGCAAACAGAATGAAACAGAGGCAAACAGAGTGAAGCAGAGGCAACCAGAGTGACGCAGAGGCAAACAGAGTGAAACAGAGGCAAACAGAGAGAAACAGAGGCAAACAGAGTGAAACAGAGGCAAACAGAGAGAAACAGAGGCAACAGAGTGAAACAGAGGGAAACAGAGTGAAACAGAGGCAAACAGAGTGAAACAGAAGCAAACAGTGTGAAACAGAGGCAAACTGAGTGAAACAGAGGCAAACAGAGTGAAACAGAGGCAACAGAGTGAAACAGAGGCAAACAGACTTAAACAGAGGCAAACAGACTTAAACAGAGGCAAACAGACATAAACAGAGTTAAACAGATTTAACCAGACTTAAAGAGACTTAAACAGAGGCAAACAGACTCAAACAGTTTTTAAACTGACTTAGACTGAGGCAAATAGAGTGAAACAGAGGCCGACAGAGGCAAACAGTGTGGAACAGAGGCAAACAGAGTGCAACAGAGGCAAACAGAGTGAAATAGAGGGAAACAGAGTGAAACAGAGGCAAACAGAGGCAAACAGAGTGAAACAGAGGCAAACAGAGTGAACAGAGGCAAACAGAGTGAAACAGAGGCAAACAGAGTGAAACAGAGGGAAAAAGAGTGAAACAGAGGCAAACAGAGTGAAACAGAGGCAAACAGAGTGAAACAGAGGCAACCAGAGTGAGGCAGAGGCAAACAGAGTGAAACAGAGGCAAACAGATTGAAAGAGAGGCAAACAGTGTGAAACAGAGGCAAACAGAGTGAAACAGAGGCAAACAGAGTGAAACAGAGGCAAACAGAGTGAAACAGAGACAAACAGACTTAAACAGAGCCAAACAGTCTTAAACAGAGGCAAACAAATTTAAACAGAGGCAAACAGACTTAAACAGAGGCAAACAGACTTAATAGGCAAACAGATTTAAACAGAGGCAAACAGACTTAAACAGAGGCAAACAGACTTAAACAGAAACAAACAGAATTAAACAGAGGCAAACATACTTAAACAGAGGCAAACAGACTTAAACAGAGGTAAACAGACTTAAACAGAGGCAAACAGACTTAAACAGATTTAAACTGACTTAAACTGAGGCAACCAGAGTGAAACTGATTAAAACAGAGGCAAACAGAGTGAAACAGAGGCAAACAGAGTGAAACATAGTGAAACAGAGGCAAACAGAGGCAAACAGAGTGAAACAGAGGCAAACAGAGTGAAACAGAGGCAAAGAGACTTAATGAGAGCCAAACAGTCTTAAACAGAGGCAAACAAACTTAAACAGTGGCAAACGGACTTAAACAGAGGCAAACAGACTGAAACAGAGGCAAACAGACTAAAACAGCGGCAAACAGAATTAAACAGAGGCAAACAGACTTAACCAGAGGCAGACAGACCTTAACAGAGGCAAACAGAGTCTAACAGAGGCAAACAGATGCAAACAGAGTCTAACAGAGGCATACATGGGCAAACATAGGCAAACAGAGGCAAGCAGACTTAAACAGAGGCAAACAGAAGCAAATAGAGGCAAACAGACTTAAACAGAGTCTAACAGACTTAAACAGAGGCAAACAGATTGAAACAGAGGCAAACAGACCTAAACAGAGGCAAACAGAGGCAAACAGAGCTAACAGAGGCAAACAGAGGTAGAAGAGGCAAACAGAGGCAAACAGAGGCAACCAGAGTGAGGCAGAGGCAAACAGAGTGAAACAGAGGGAACAAGAGTGAAACAGAGGCAAACAGAATGAAACAGAGGCAAACAGAGTGAAACAGAGGCAACCAGAGTGAAGCAGAGGCAAACAGAGTGAAACAGAGGCAAACAGAGAGAAACAGAGGCAAACTGAGTGAAACAGAGGCAAACAGAGAGAAACAGAGGCAAACAGAGTGAAACAGAGGCAAACAGAGTGAAACAGAAGCAAACAGTATGAAACAGAGGCAAACAGAGTGAAACAGAGGCAAACAGAGTGAAACAGAACAACAGAGTGAATCAGAGGGAAACAGAGTGAAACAGAGCGAAACAGTCTTAAACAGAGGCAAACAAACGTAAACAGAGGCAAACAGACTTAAACAGAGGCAAACAGACTTAAACAGAGGCAAACAGACTTAAACAGAGGCAAACAGAGTTAAACAGATTTAAACAGAGTTAATCAGACTTATACAGAGGCAAACAGACTTAAACAGTTTTAAACTGACTTAAACTGAGGCAAATAGAGTGAAACAGAGTTAAACAGTGCCAAACAGAGTGAAACAGAGGCAAACAGAGTGAAACATAGTGAAACAGAGGCAAACAGAGTGAACAGAGTTAAACTGAGGGAAACACAGGCAAACAGAGTGAAACAGAGGCAAACAGAGTGAATAAGAGGCAACCAGAGTGAAGCAGAGGCAAACGGAGTGAAACAGAGGCAAACAGAGTGAAACAGAGGCAAACAGAGTGAAACAGAGGCAAAAAGAGTGAAACAGAGGAAAACTTAGTGAAACAGAGGCAAACAGTGTGAAACAGAGGCAAACAGAGTGAAACAGAGGCAAACAGAGTGAAACAGAGGCAAACATAGTGAAACAGAGGGAAACAGACTTAAACAGAGCGAAACAGTCTTAAACAGAGGCAAACAGACTTAAACAGAGGCAAACAGACTTAAACAGAGGCAAACAGACATAACCAGAGGCAAACAGACTTAAACAGAGGCAAACAGACTTAAACAGAGGCAAACAGAGTTAAACAGATTTAAACAGACTTAAACAGACTTAAACAGAGGCAAACAGACTCAAACAGTTTTAAACTGACTTAAACTGAGGCAAATAGATTGAAACAGAGGCAGACAGAGGCAAACAGAGTGAAACAGAGGCAAACAGAGTGAAACAGAGGCAAACAGAGTGAAATAGAGGGAAACAGAGTGAAACAGAGGCAAACAGAGGCAAACAGAGTGAAACAGAGGCAAACAGAGTGAAACGGAGGCAACTAGAGTGAAACAGAGGCTAACAGAGTGAAACAGAGGCAAACAGAGTGACACAGAGGCAAACAGAGTGAAACAGAGGCAACCAGAGTGAGGCAGAGGCAAACAGAGTGAAACAGAGGCAAACAGATTGAAACAGAGGCAAACAGTGTGAAACAGAGGCAAACAGAGTGAAACAGAGGCAAACAGAGTGCAACAGAGGCAAACAGAGTGAAACAGAGGCAAACAGAGTGAAACAGAGGCAAACAGACTTAAACAGAGCCAAACAGTCTTAAACAGAGGCAAACAAATTTAAACAGAGGCAAACAGACTTAAACAGAGGCAAACAGACTTAATAAGAGGCAAACAGACTTAAACAGAGGCAAACAGACTTAAACAGAGGCAAACAGACTTAAACAGAAACAAACAGAATTAAACAGAGGCAAACAGACTTAAACAGAGGCAAACAGACTTAAACAGAGGTAAACAGACTTAAACAGAGGCAAACAGACTTAAACAGATTTAAACTGACTTAAACGGAGGCAGCCAGAGTGAAACTGATTTAAACAGAGGCAAACAGAGTGAACCAGAGGCAAACAGAGTGAAACAGAGGCAAACAGACTTAAAGAGAGCCAAACAGTCTTAAACAGAGGCAAACAAATTTAAACAGAGGCAAACAGACTTAAACAGAGGCAAACAGACTTAATAAGAGGCAAACAGACTTAAACAGAGGCAAACAGAGTTAAACAGCTTTACACAGAGGCAAACAGAGTGAAACACAGGCAAACAGACTGAAACAGAGGCAAACAGAGTGAAACAGAGGCAAACAGAGTGAAACAGAGGCAAACAGTGTGAAACAGAGGCAAACAGAGTGAAACAGAGGCTAACAGAGTGAAACAGAGGCAAATATAGTGAAACAGAGGGAAACAGACTTAAACAGAGCGAAACAGTCTTACACAGAGGCAAACTTAGTGAAACAGAGGCAAACAGTGTGAAACAGAGGCAAACAGAGTGAAACAGAGGCAAACAGAGTGAAACAGAGGCAAACATAGTGAAACAGAGGGAAACAGACTTAAACAGAGCGAAACAGTCTTAAACAGAGGCAAACAGACTTAAACAGAGGCAAACAGACTTAAACAGAGGCAAACAGACATAAACAGAGGCCAACAGACTTAAACAGAGGCAAACAGACTTAAACAGAGGCAAACAGAGTTAAACAGATTTAAACAGACTTAAACAGACTTAAACAGAGGCAAACAGACTCAAACAGTTTTAAACTGACTTAAACTGAGGCAAATAGAGTGAAACAGAGGCCGAAAGAGGCAAACAGTGTGAAACAGAGGCAAACAGAGTGAAACAGAGGCAAACAGAGTGAAATAGAGGGAAAACAGAGTGAAACAGAGGCAAACAGAGGCAAACAGAGTGAAACAGAGGCAAACAGAGTGAACAGAGGCAAACACAGTGAAACAGAGGCAAACAGAGTGAAACAGAGGGAAAAAGAGTGAAACAGAGGCAAACAGAGTGAAACAGAGGCAAACAGAGTGAAACAGAGGCAAACAGAGTGAAACAGAGGCAACCAGAGTGAGGCAGAGGCAAACAGAGTGAAACAGAGGCAAACAGATTGAAACAGAGGCAAACAGTGTGAAACAGAGGCAAACAGAGTGAAACAGAGGCAAACAGAGTGAAACAGAGGCAAACAGACTTAAACAGAGCCAAACAGTCTTAAACAGAGGCAAACAAATTTAAACAGAGGCAAACAGACTTAAACAGAGGCAAACAGACTTAATAGGCAAACAGACTTAAACAGAGGCAAACAGACTTAAACAGAGGTAAACAGACTTAAACAGAAACAAACAGAATTAAACAGAGGCAAACAGACTAAAACAGAGGCAAACAGACTTAAACAGAGGTAAACAGACTTAAACAGAGGCAAACAGACTTAAACAGATTTAAACTGACTTAAACTGAGGCAACCAGAGTGAAACTGATTAAAACAGAGGCAAACAGAGTGAAACAGAGGCAAACAGAGTGAAACATAGTGAAACAGAGGCAAACAGAGGCAAACAGAGTGAAACAGAGGCAAAACAGAGTGAAACAGAGGGAAACAGACTTAATGAGAGCCAAACAGTCTTAAACAGAGGCAAAACAAACTTAAACAGTGGCAAACGGACTTAAACAGAGGCAAACAGACTTAAACAGAGGCAAACACACTTAACCAGAGGCAGACATACCTTAACAGAGGCAAACAGAGTCTAACAGAGGCAAACAGAAGCAAACAGAGTTTTACAGAGGCATACATGGGGCAAACATAGGCAAACAGAGGCAAGCAGACTTAAACAGAGGCAAACAGAAGCAAATAGAGGCAAACAGACTTAAACAGAGTCTAACAGACTTAAACAGAGGCAAACAGATTGAAACAGAGGCAAACAGACCTAAACAGAGGCAAACAGAGGCAAACAGAGGCTAACGGAGGCAAACAGAGGTAGAAGAGGCAAACAGAGGCAAACAGAATGAAACAGAGGCAAACAGAGTGAAGCAGAGGCAACCAGAGTGACGCAGAGGCAAACAGAGTGAAACAGAGGCAAACAGAGAGAAACAGAGGCAAACAGAGTGAAACAGAGGCAAACAGAGAGAAACAGAGGCAACAGAGTGAAACAGAGGGAAACAGAGTGAAACAGAGGCAAACAGAGTGAAACAGAAGCAAACAGTGTGAAACAGAGGCAAACTGAGTGAAACAGAGGCAAACAGAGTGAAACAGAGGCAACAGAGTGAAACAGAGGCAAACAGACTTAAACAGAGGCAAACAGACTTAAACAGAGGCAAACAGACATAAACAGAGTTAAACAGATTTAACCAGACTTAAAGAGACTTAAACAGAGGCAAACAGACTCAAACAGTTTTAAACTGACTTAGACTGAGGCAAATAGAGTGAAACAGAGGCCGACAGAGGCAAACAGTGTGGAACAGAGGCAAACAGAGTGCAACAGAGGCAAACAGAGTGAAATAGAGGGAAACAGAGTGAAACAGAGGCAAACAGAGGCAAACAGAGTGAAACAGAGGCAAACAGAGTGAACAGAGGGCAAACAGAGTGAAACAGAGGCAAACAGAGTGAAACAGAGGGAAAAAGAGTGAAACAGAGGCAAACAGAGTGAAACAGAGGCAAACAGAGTGAAACAGAGGCAACCAGAGTGAGGCAGAGGCAAACAGAGTGAAACAGAGGCAAACAGATTGAAAGAGAGGCAAACAGTGTGAAACAGAGGGCAAACAGAGTGAAACAGAGGCAAACAGAGTGAAACAGAGGCAAACAGAGTGAAACAGAGACAAACAGACTTAAACAGAGCCAAACAGTCTTAAACAGAGGCAAACAAATTTAAACAGAGGCAAACAGACTTAAACAGAGGCAAACAGACTTAATAGGCAAACAGATTTAAACAGAGGCAAACAGACTTAAACAGAGGCAAACAGACTTAAACAGAAACAAACAGAATTAAACAGAGGCAAACATACTTAAACAGAGGCAAACAGACTTAAACAGAGGTAAACAGACTTAAACAGAGGCAAACAGACTTAAACAGATTTAAACTGACTTAAACTGAGGCAACCAGAGTGAAACTGATTAAAACAGAGGCAAACAGAGTGAAACAGAGGCAAACAGAGTGAAACATAGTGAAACAGAGGCAAACAGAGGCAAACAGAGTGAAACAGAGGCAAACAGAGTGAAACAGAGGCAAAGAGACTTAATGAGAGCCAAACAGTCTTAAACAGAGGCAAACAAACTTAAACAGTGGCAAACGGACTTAAACAGAGGCAAAACAGACTGAAACAGAGGCAAACAGACTAAAACAGCGGCAAACAGAATTAAACAGAGGCAAACAGACTTAGACAGAGGCAAACAGACTTAACCAGAGGGCAGACAGACCTTAACAGAGGCAAACAGAGTCTAACAGAGGCAAACAGATGCAAACAGAGTCTAACAGAGGCATACATGGGCAAACATAGGCAAACAGAGGCAAGCAGACTTAAACAGAGGCAAACAGAAGCAAATAGAGGCAAACAGACTTAAACAGAGTCTAACAGACTTAAAACAGAGGCAAACAGATTGAAACAGAGGCAAACAGACCTAAACAGAGGCAAACAGAGGCAAACAGAGCTAACAGAGGCAAACAGAGGTAGAAGAGGCAAACAGAGGCAAACAGAGGCAACCAGAGTGAGGCAGAGGCAAACAGAGTGAAACAGAGGGAACAAGAGTGAAACAGAGGCAAACAGAATGAAACAGAGGCAAACAGAGTGAAACAGAGGCAACCAGAGTGAAGCAGAGGCAAACAGAGTGAAACAGAGGCAAACAGAGAGAAACAGAGGCAAACTGAGTGAAACAGAGGCAAACAGAGAGAAACAGAGGCAAACAGAGTGAAACAGAGGCAAACAGAGTGAAACAGAAGCAAACAGTATGAAACAGAGGCAAACAGAGTGAAACAGAGGCAAACAGAGTGAAACAGAGCAACAGAGTGAATCAGAGGGAAACAGAGTGAAACAGAGCGAAACAGTCTTAAACAGAGGCAAACAAACGTAAACAGAGGCAAACAGACTTAAACAGAGGCAAACAGACTTAAACAGAGGCAAACAGACTTAAACAGAGGCAAACAGAGTTAAACAGATTTAAACAGAGTTAATCAGACTTATACAGAGGCAAACAGACTTAAACAGTTTTAAACTGACTTAAACTGAGGCAAATAGAGTGAAACAGAGTTAAACAGTGCCAAACAGAGTGAAACAGAGGCAAACAGAGTGAAACATAGTGAAACAGAGGCAAACAGAGTGAACAGAGTTAAACTGAGGGAAACACAGGCAAACAGAGTGAAACAGAGGCAAACAGAGTGAATAAGAGGCAACCAGAGTGAAGCAGAGGCAAACGGAGTGAAACAGAGGCAAACAGAGTGAAACAGAGGCAAACAGAGTGAAACAGAGGCAAAAAGAGTGAAACAGAGGAAAACTTAGTGAAACAGAGGCAAACAGTGTGAAACAGAGGCAAACAGAGTGAAACAGAGGCAAACAGAGTGAAACAGAGGCAAACATAGTGAAACAGAGGGAAACAGACTTAAACAGAGCGAAACAGTCTTAAACAGAGGCAAACAGACTTAAACAGAGGCAAACAGACTTAAACAGAGGCAAACAGACATAACCAGAGGCAAACAGACTTAAACAGAGGCAAACAGACTTAAACAGAGGCAAACAGAGTTAAACAGATTTAAACAGACTTAAACAGACTTAAACAGAGGCAAACAGACTCAAACAGTTTTAAACTGACTTAAACTGAGGCAAATAGATTGAAACAGAGGCAGACAGAGGCAAACAGAGTGAAACAGAGGCAAACAGAGTGAAACAGAGGCAAACAGAGTGAAATAGAGGGAAACAGAGTGAAACAGAGGCAAACAGAGGCAAACAGAGTGAAACAGAGGCAAACAGAGTGAAACGGAGGGCAACTAGAGTGAAACAGAGGCTAACAGAGTGAAACAGAGGCAAACAGAGTGACACAGAGGCAAACAGAGTGAAACAGAGGCAACCAGAGTGAGGCAGAGGCAAACAGAGTGAAACAGAGGCAAACAGATTGAAACAGAGGCAAACAGTGTGAAACAGAGGCAAACAGAGTGAAACAGAGGCAAACAGAGTGCAACAGAGGCAAACAGAGTGAAACAGAGGCAAACAGAGTGAAACAGAGGCAAACAGACTTAAACAGAGCCAAACAGTCTTAAACAGAGGCAAACAAATTTAAACAGAGGCAAACAGACCTTAAACAGAGGCAAACAGACTTAATAAGAGGCAAACAGACTTAAACAGAGGCAAACAGACTTAAACAGAGGCAAACAGACTTAAACAGAAACAAACAGAATTAAACAGAGGCAAACAGACTTAAACAGAGGCAAACAGACTTAAACAGAGGTAAACAGACTTAAACAGAGGCAAACAGACTTAAACAGATTTAAACTGACTTAAACGGAGGCAGCCAGAGTGAAACTGATTTAAACAGAGGCAAACAGAGTGAACCAGAGGCAAACAGAGTGAAACAGAGGCAAACAGACTTAAAGAGAGCCAAACAGTCTTAAACAGAGGCAAACAAATTTAAACAGAGGCAAACAGACTTAAACAGAGGCAAACAGACTTAATAAGAGGCAAACAGACTTAAACAGAGGCAAACAGACTTAAACAGAGGCAAACAGACTTAAACAGAAACAAACAGAATTAAACAGAGGCAAACAGACTTAAACAGAGGCAAACAGACTTAAACAGAGGTAAACAGACTTAAACAGAGGCAAACAGACTTAAACAGATTTAAACTGACTTAAACGGAGGCAAACAGAGTGAACCAGAGGCAAACAGAGTGAAACAGAGGCAAACAGACTTAAAGAGAGCCAAACAGTCTTAAACAGAGGCAAACAAACTTAAACAGTGGCAAACAGACTTAAACAGAGGCAAACAGACTTAAACAGAGGCAAACAGACTTAAACAGAGGCAAACAGACTTAAACAGAGGCAAACAGACTAAAACAGCGGCAAACAGAATTAACCAGAGGCAAACAGACTTAAACAGAGGCAAACAGACTTAACCAGAGGCAGGCAGACCTTAACAGAGGCAAACAGAGGCTACCAGAGGCAAACAGATGCAAACAGAGTCTAACAGATGCAAACATGGGCAAACATAGGCAAACAGAGGCAAGCAGACTTAAACAAAGGCATACAGAAGCAAATAGAGGCAAACAGACTTAAACAGAGTCTAACAGACTGAAACGGAGGGAAACAGATTGAAACAGAGGCAAACAGACCTAAACAGAGGCAAACAGAGGCAAACAGAGGCAAACAGATGTAGAAGAGGCAAACAGAGGCAAACAGAGGCAACCAGAGTGCGGCAGAGGCAAACAGAGTGAAACAGAGGGAAAAAGAGTGAAACAAAGGCAAACAGAATGAAACAGAGGCAAACAGAGTGAAACAGAGGCAACCAGAGTGAAGCAGAGGCAAACAGAGTGAAACAGAGGCAAACAGAGAGAAACAGATGCAAACAGAGTGAAACAGAGGCAAACAGAGTGAAACAGAGGCAAACAGAGTGAAACAGAAGCAAACAGTGTGAAACAGAGGCAAACAGAGTGAAACAGAGGCAAACAGAGAGAAACAGAAGCAAACAGAGTGAAAGAGAGGCAAACAATGTGAAACAGAGGCAATCAGAGTGAAACAGAGGCAACAGAGTGAAATAGAGGCAAACAGAGTGAAACAGAGGCAAACAGAGTGAACAGAGGCAAAACAGAGTGAAACAGAGGCAAACAGAGTGATACAGAGGCAACCAGAGTGAAACAGAGGCAAACAGAGTGAAACAGAGGCAAGCAGAGTGAAACAGAGGCAAACAGTGTGAAACAGAGGCAAACAGAGTGAAACGGAGCAAACAGAGTGAAACAGAGGCAACCAGAATGAGGCAGAGGCAAACAGTGTGAAACAGAGCAAACAGAGTGAAACAGAGGCAAACAGTGTGAAACAGAGGCAAACAGAGTGAAACAGAGGCAAACAGAGTGAAACAGAGGCAAACAGAGTGAAACAGAGGCAAACAGTCTTAAACAGAGGCAAACAAATTTAAACAGAGGCAAACAGACTTAAACAGAGGCAAACAGACTTAATAAGAGGCAAACGGACTTAAACAGAGGCAAACAGAGTGAAACAGAGGCAAACAGAGTGAAACAGAGTCAAACAGATTGAACAGAGTTAAACAGAGTGGACACACAGGCAAACAGAGTGAAACAGAGGCAAACAGAGTGAATAAGAGGCAACCAGAGTGAAGCAGAGGCAAACAGAGTGAAACAGAGGCAAACAGAGAGAAACAGAGGCAAACAAAGTGAAAGAGAGGCAAACAGTGTGAAACAGAGGCAACCAGAGTGAAACAGAGGCAAACAGAGTGAAACAGAGGCAAACTTAGTGAAACAGAGGCAAACCGAGTGAAACAGAGGCAAACAGAGTGAAACAGAGGCAAACAGAGTGAAACAGAGGGAAACAGACTAAAACAGAGGCAAACAGACAGAAACAGAGAAAAACAGACTTAAACAGAAGCAAACAGAGTTAAACAGATTTAAACAGACTGAAACAGACTTAAACAGAGGCAAACAGACTCAAACAGTTTTAAACTGACTTAAACTGAGGCAAATAGAGTGAAACAGAGGCAGACAGAGGCAAACAGAGTGAAACAGAGGCAAACAGAGTGAAACAGAGGCAAACAGAGTGAAATAGAAGGAATCAGAGTGAAACAGAGGCAAACAGAGTGCAACAGAGGCAAACAGAGTGAACAGAGGCAAAAAGAGTGAAACAGAGGCAAACAGAGTGAAACAGAGGCAACTAGAGTGAAACAGAGGCAAACAGAGTGAAACAGAGGCAAACAGAGTGAAACAGAGGCAAACAAAGTGAGACAGAGGCAGCCAGAGTGAGGCAGAGGCAAACAGAGTGAAACAGAGGCAAACCAGATTGAAACAGAGGCAAACAGTGTGAAACAGAGGCAAACAGAGTGAAACAGAGGCAAACAGAGTGAAACAGAGGCAAACAGAGAGAAACAGAGCCAAACAGACTTAAAAAGTGCCGAACAGTCTTAAACAGAGGCAAACAAATTTAAACAGAGGCAAACAGAGTGAAACAGAGGCAAACAGAATTAAACAGAGGCAAACAGACTTAAGCAGAGGCAAACAGACTTAAACAGAGGTAAACAGACTTAAACAGAGGCAAACAGACTTAAACAGATTTAAACTGACTTAAACTGAGGCAAATAGAGTGAAACAGAGTTAAACAGTGCCAAACAGAGTGAAACAGAGGCAAACAGAGTGAAACATAGTGAAACAGAGGCAAACAGAGTGAACAGAGTTAAACTGAGGGAAACACAGGCAAACAGAGTGAAACAGAGGCAAACAGAGTGAATAAGAGGCAACCAGAGTGAAGCAGAGGCAAACGGAGTGAAACAGAGGCAAACAGAGTGAAACAGAGGCAAACAGAGTGAAACAGAGGCAAAAAGAGTGAAACAGAGGAAAACTTAGTGAAACAGAGGCAAACAGAGTGAAACAGAGGCAAACAGAGTGAAACAGAGGCAAACAGAGTGAAACAGAGGCAAACATAGTGAAACAGAGGGAAACAGACTTAAACAGAGCGAAACAGTCTTAAACAGAGGCAAACAGACTTAAACAGAGGCAAACAGACTTAAACAGAGGCAAACAGACATAACCAGAGGCAAACAGACTTAAACAGAGGCAAACAGACTTAAACAGAGGCAAACAGAGTTAAACAGATTTAAACAGACTAGACTTAAACAGACTTAAACAGAGGCAAACAGACTCAAACAGTTTTAAACTGACTTAAACTGAGGCAAATAGATTGAAACAGAGGCAGACAGAGGCAAACAGAGTGAAACAGAGGCAAACAGAGTGAAACAGAGGCAAACAGAGTGAAATAGAGGGAAACAGAGTGAAACAGAGGCAAACAGATGCAAACAGAGTGAAACAGAGGCAAACAGAGTGAAACGGAGGCAACTAGAGTGAAACAGAGGCTAACAGAGTGAAACAGAGGCAAACAGAGTGACACAGAGGCAAACAGAGTGAAACAGAGGCAACCAGAGTGAGGCAGAGGCAAACAGAGTGAAACAGAGGCAAACAGATTGAAACAGAGGCAAACAGTGTGAAACAGAGGCAAACAGAGTGAAACAGAGGCAAACAGAGTGCAACAGAGGCAAACAGAGTGAAACAGAGGCAAACAGAGTGAAACAGAGGCAAACAGACTTAAACAGAGCCAAACAGTCTTAAACAGAGGCAAACAAATTTAAACAGAGGCAAACAGACTTAAACAGAGGCAAACAGACTTAATAAGAGGCAAACAGACTTAAACAGAGGCAAACAGACTTAAACAGAGGCAAACAGACTTAAACAGAAACAAACAGAATTAAACAGAGGCAAACAGACTTAAACAGAGGCAAACAGACTTAAACAGAGGTAAACAGACTTAAACAGAGGCAAACAGACTTAAACAGATTTAAACTGACTTAAACGGAGGCAGCCAGAGTGAAACTGATTTAAACAGAGGCAAACAGAGTGAACCAGAGGCAAACAGAGTGAAACAGAGGCAAACAGACTTAAAGAGAGCCAAACAGTCTTAAACAGAGGCAAACAAACTTAAACAGTGGCAAACAGACTTAAACAGAGGCAAACAGACTTAAACAGAGGCAAACAGACTTAAACAGAGGCAAACAGACTTAAACAGAGGCAAACAGACTAAAACAGCGGCAAACAGAATTAACCAGAGGCAAACAGACTTAAACAGAGGCAAACAGACTTAACCAGAGGCAGGCAGACCTTAACAGAGGCAAACAGAGGCTACCAGAGGCAAACAGATGCAAACAGAGTCTAACAGATGCAAACATGGGCAAACATAGGCAAACAGAGGCAAGCAGACTTAAACAAAGGCATACAGAAGCAAATAGAGGCAAACAGACTTAAACAGAGTCTAACAGACTGAAACGGAGGGAAACAGATTGAAACAGAGGCAAACAGACCTAAACAGAGGCAAACAGAGGCAAACAGAGGCAAACAGAGGCAAACAGATGTAGAAGAGGCAAACAGAGGCAAACAGAGGCAACCAGAGTGCGGCAGAGGCAAACAGAGTGAAACAGAGGGAAAAAGAGTGAAACAAAGGCAAACAGAATGAAACAGAGGCAAACAGAGTGAAACAGAGGCAACCAGAGTGAAGCAGAGGCAAACAGAGTGAAACAGAGGCAAACAGAGAGAAACAGATGCAAACAGAGTGAAACAGAGGCAAACAGAGTGAAACAGAGGCAAACAGAGTGAAACAGAGGCAAACAGTGTGAAACAGAGGCAAACAGAGTGAAACAGAGGCAAACAGAGAGAAACAGAGGCAAACAGAGTGAAAGAGAGGCAAACAATGTGAAACAGAGGCAATCAGAGTGAAACAGAGGCAAACAGAGTGAATTAGAGGCAAACAGAGTGAAACAGAGGCAAACAGAGTGAACGGAGGCAAAACAGAGTGAAACAGAGGCAAACAGAGTGATACAGAGGCAACCAGAGTGAAACAGAGGCAAACAGAGTGAAACAGAGGCAAGCAGAGTGAAACAGAGGCAAACAGTGTGAAACAGAGGCAAACAGAGTGAAACGGAGCAAACAGAGTGAAACAGAGGCAACCAGAATGAGGCAGAGGCAAACAGTGTGAAACAGAGCAAACAGAGTGAAACAGAGGCAAACAGTGTGAAACAGAGGCAAACAGAGTGAAACAGAGGCAAACAGAGTGAAACAGAGGCAAACAGAGTGAAACAGAGGCAAACAGTCTTAAACAGAGGCAAACAAATTTAAACAGAGGCAAACAGACTTAAACAGAGGCAAACAGACTTAATAAGAGGCAAACGGACTTAAACAGAGGCAAACAGAGTGAAGCAGAGGCAAACAGAGTGAAACAGAGTCAAACAGATTGAACAGAGTTAAACAGAGTGACACACAGGCAAACAGAGTGAAACAGAGGCAAACAGAGTGAATAAGAGGCAACCAGAGTGAAGCAGAGGCAAACAGAGTGAAACAGAGGCAAACAGAGAGAAACAGAGGCAAACAGAGTGAAAGAGAGGCAAACAGTGTGAAACAGAGGCAACCAGAGTGAAACAGAGGCAAACAGAGTGAAACAGAGGCAAACTTAGTGAAACAGAGGCAAACCGAGTGAAACAGAGGCAAACAGAGTGAAACAGAGGCAAACAGAGTGAAACAGAGGGAAACAGACTAAAACAGAGTGAAACAGTCTTAAACAGAGGCAAACAGACTGAAACAGAGGCAAACAGACTTAAACAGAGGCAAACAGACAGAAACAGAGAAAAACAGACTTAAACAGAAGCAAACAGAGTTAAACAGATTTAAACAGACTGAAACAGACTTAAACAGAGGCAAACAGACTCAAACAGTTTTAAACTGACTTAAACTGAGGCAAATAGAGTGAAACAGAGGCAGACAGAGGCAAACAGAGTGAAACAGAGGCAAACAGAGTGAAACAGAGGCAAACAGAGTGAAATAGAAGGAATCAGAGTGAAACAGAGGCAAACAGAGTGAAACAGAGGCAAACAGAGTGAACAGAGGCAAACAGAGTGAGACAGAGGCAAACAGAGTGAAACAGAGGCAACTAGAGTGAAACAGAGGCAAACAGAGTGAAACAGAGGCAAACAGAGTGAAACAGAGGCAAACAAAGTGAGACAGAGGCAGCCAGAGTGAGGCAGAGGCAAACAGAGTGAAACAGAGGCAAACAGATTGAAACAGAGGCAAACAGTGTGAAACAGAGGCAAACAGAGTGAAACAGAGGCAAACAGAGTGAAACAGAGGCAAACAGAGAGAAACAGAGCCAAACAGACTTATAAAGTGCCGACAGTCTTAACAGAGGCAAACAAATTTAAACAGAGGCAAACAGAGGTGAAACAGAGGCAAACAGAATTAAACAGAGGCAAACAGACTTAAGCAGAGGCAAACAGACTTAAACAGAGGTAAACAGACTTAAACAGAGGCAAACAGACTTAAACAGATTTAAACTGACTTAAACTGAGGCAACCAGAGTGAAACTGAATTAAACAGAGGCAAACAGAGTGAAACAGAGGCAAACAGAGTGAAACATAGTGAAACAGAGGCAAACAGAGTGAACAGAGTTAAACTGAGTGAAACACAGGCAAACAGAGTGAAACAGAGGCAAACAGAAGTGAATAAGAGGCAACGAGAGTGAAGCAAGGCAAACAGAGTGAAACAGAGGCAAACAGAGTGAAACAGAGGCAAACAGAGTGAAAGAGAGGCAAACAGTGTGAAACAGAGCAAACAGAGTGAAACACAGGCAAACAGAGTGAAACAGAGGCAAACTTAGTGAAAAAAGAGGGCAAACAGTGTGAAACAGAGGCAAACAGGGTTGAAACAGAGGCAAACAGAGTGAAACAGAGGCAAACATAGTGAAACAGAGGGAAACAGACTTAAACAGAGCGAAACAGTCTTAAACAGAGGCAAACAGACTTAAACAGAGGCAAACAGACTTAAACAGAGGCAAACAGACATAACCAGAGGCAAACAGACTTAAACAGAGGCAAACAGAATTAAACAGAGGCAAACAGAGTTAAACAGATTTAAACAGACTTAAACAGACTTAAACAGAGGCAAACAGATTCAAACAGTTTTAAACTGACTTAAACTGAGGCAAATAGATTGAAACAGAGGCAGACAGAGGCAAACAGAGTGAAACAGAGGCAAACAGAGTGAAACAGAGGCAAACAGAGTGAAATAGAGGGAAACAGAGTGAAACAGAGGCAAACAGAGGCAAACAGAGTGAAACAGAGGCAAACAGAGTGAAACGGAGGCAACTAGAGTGAAACAGGCACACAGAGTGAAACAGAGGCAAACAGAGTGACACAGAGGCAAACAGAGTGAAACAGAGGCAACCAGAGTGAGGCAGAGGCAAACAGAGTGAAACAGAGGCAAACAGAGTGAAACAGAGGCAAACAGAGTGAAACAGAGGCAAACAGACTTAAAACAGAGCCAAACAGTCTTAAACAGAGGCAAACAAATTTAAACAGAGGCAAACAGACTTAAACAGAGGCAAACAGACTTAATAAGAGGCAAACAGACTTAAACAGAGGCAAACAGACTTAAACAGAGGCAAACAGACTTAAACAGAAACAAACGAATTAAACAGAGGCAAACAGACTTAAACAGAGGCAAACAGACTTAAACAGAGGTAAACAGACTTAAACAGAGGCAAACAGACTTAAACAGATTTAAACTGACTTAAACTGAGGCAGCCAGAGTGAAACAGATTTAAACAGAGGCAAACAGAGTGAACCAGAGGCAAACAGAGTGAAACAGAGGCAAACAGACTTAAGAGAGCCAAACAGTCTTAAACAGAGGCAAACAAACTTAAACAGTGGCAAACAGACTTAAACAGAGGCAAACAGACTTAAACAGAGGGCAAACAGACTTAAACAGAGGCAAACAGACTTAAACAGAGGCAAACAGACTAAAACAGCGGCAAACAGAATTACACAGAGGCAAACAGACTTAAACAGAGGCAAACGGACTTAACCAGAGGCAGGCAGACCTTAACAGAGGCAAACAGAGGCTACCAGAGGCAAACAGATGCAAACAGAGTCTAACAGAGGCAAGCATGGGCAAACATAGGCAAGCAGACTTAAACAAAGGCATACAGAAGCAAATAAGAGGCAAACAGACTTAAACAGAGGTCTAACAGACTTAAAACGGAGGGAAACAGATTGAAACAGAGGCAAACAGACCTAAACAGAGGCAAACAGAGGCAAACAGAGGCAAACAGATGTAGAAGAGGCAAACAGAGGCAAACAGAGGCAACCAGAGTGCGGCAGAGGCAAAACAGAGTGAAACAGAGGGAAAAAGAGTGAAACAGAGGCAAACAGAATGAAACAGAGGCAAACAGAGTGAAACAGAGGCAACCAGAGTGAAGCAGAGGCAAACAGAGTGAAACAGAGGCAAACAGAGAGAAACAGAGGCAAACAGAGTGAAAACAGAGGCAAACAGAGTGAAACAGAAGCAAACAGTGTGAAACAGAGGCAAACAGAGTGAAACAGAGGCAAACAGAGTGAAACAGAGGCAAACAGAGTGAAACAGAGGCAAACAGAGTGAAACAGAGGCAACCAGAGTGAAACAGAGGCAAACAGAGTGAACAGAGGCAAACAGAGGTGAAACAGAGGCAAACAGAGTGAAACAGAGGGAACAGAAAAAGAAAGGACTTAAACAGAGCGAAACAGTCTTAAACAGAGGCAAACAAACTTAAACAGAGGCAAACAGACTTAAACAGAGGCCAAACAGACTTAAACAGAGGCAAAACAGACTTAAACAGAGGCAAACAGATTTAAACAGATTTAAACAGAGTTAAACAGACTTATACAGAGGCAAACAGACTTAAACAGTTTTTAAACTGACTTAAACTGAGGGCAAGTAGAGTGAAACAGAGTTAAACAGTGCCAAACAGAATGAAACAGAGGCAAACAGAGTGAAACATAGTGAAACAGAGGCAAACAGAGTGAAACAGAGGCAATCAGAGTGAAATAGAGGCAAACAGAGTGAAACAGAGGCAAACAGAGTGAAATAGAGGCAAACAGAGGTGAAACAGAGGCAAACAGAGTGAAACAGAGGCAAACAAAGTGAAACAGAGGCAAACAGAGTGAAACAGACGCAAACAGAGTGAAACAGAGGCAAACAGTGTGAAACAGAGGCAAACAGAGTAAAGTAGGCAAACAGAATGAAACAGAGGCAAGCAGAGTGAAACAGAGTCAAACAGAGTGAAACAGAGGCAAACAGAGTGAAATAGAGGCAAACAGAGTGAAACAGAGGCAAACAGAGGCAAACAGAGTGAAACAGAGGCAAACAGAGTGAACAGAGGCAAACAGAGTGAAACAGAGGCAAACAGAGTGATACAGAGGCAACCAGAGTGAAACAGAGGCAAACAGAGTGAAACAGAGGCAAACAGAGTGAAACAGACGCAAACAGAGTGAAACAGAGGCAAACAGAGTGAAACAGATGCAACCAGAGTGAGGCAGAGCAAACAGAGTGAAACAGAGGCAAACAGATTGAAACAGAGGCAAACAGTGTGAAACAGAGGCAGTCAGAGTGAAACAGTGGCAAACAGAGTGAAACAGAGGCAAACAGAGTGAAACAGAGGCAAACAGAGTGAAACAGAGGCAAACAGACTTAAACAGAGCCAAACAGTCTTAAACAGAGGCAAACAAAATTTAAACAGAGGCAAACAGACTTAAACAGAGGCAAACAGACTTAATAAGAGGCAAACAGACTTAAACAGAGGCAAACAGACTTAAACAGAGGCAAACAGAATGAAACAGAGGCAACAGACTTAAACCGAGGCTAACAGACTTAAACAGAGGTAAACAGACTTAAACAGAGGCAAACAGACTTAAGCAGATTTAAACTGACTTAAACTGAGGCAACCAGAGTGAAACTGAATTAAACAGAGGCAAACAGAGTGAAACAGAGGCAAACAGAGTGAACCATAGTGAAACAGAGGCAAACAGAGTGAACAGAGTTAAACAGAGTGAAACACAGGCAAACAGAGTGAAACAGAGGCAAACAGAGTGAATAAGAGGCAACCAGAGTGAGCAGAGGCAAACAGAGTGAAACAGAGGCAAACAGAGTGAAACAGAGGCAAACAGAGTGAAAGAGAGGCAAACAGTGTGAAACAGAGGCAAACAGAGTGAAACAGAGGCAAACAGAGTGAAACAGAGGAAAAAGAGTGAAACAGAGGCAAACAGAATGAAACAGAGGCAAACAGAGTGAAAACAGAGGCAACCAGAGTGAAGCAGTGGCAAACAGAGTGAAACAGAGGCAAACAGAGAGAAACAGAGGCAAACAGAGTGAAACAGAGGCAAAACAGAGTGAAACAGAGGCAAACAGAGTGAAACAGAAGCAAACAGCGTGAAACAGAGGCAAACAGAGTGAAACAGAGGCAAACAGAGTGAAACAGAGGCAAACAGAGTGAGACAGAGGGAAAAAGACTTAAACAGAGCGAAACAGTCTTAAACAGAGGCAAACAAACTTAAACAGAGGCAAACAGGCACTTCAAACAGAGGCAAACAGAGTCAAACAGATTTTAAACAGAGTTAATCAGACTTATACAGAGGCAAACAGACCTTAAACAGTTTTAACTGACTTAAACTGAGGCAAATAGAGTGAAACAGAGTTAAACTGTGCCAAACAGAGTGAAAATAGAGGCAAACAGAGTGGAACAGAGGCAAACAGAGGCAAACAGAGTGAAACAGAGGCAAACAGAGTGAACAGAGGCAAACAGAGTGAAACATAGTGAAACAGAGGAAAACAGAGTGAACAGAGTTAAACTGAGTGAAACACAGGCAAACAGAGTGAAACAGAGGCAAACAGAGTGAATAAGAGGCAACCAGAGTTGAAGCAGAGGCAAACGGAGTGAAACAGAGGCAAACTGAGTGAAACAGAGGCAAACAGAGTGAAAGAGAGGCAAACAGTGTGAAACAGAGGCAAACAGAGTGAAACAGAGGCAAACAGAGTGAAACAGAGGAAAACTTAGTGAAACAGAGGCAAACATGTGAAACAGAGGCAAACAGAGTGAAACAGAGGCAAACAGAGTGAAACAGAGGCAAACATAGTGAAACAGAGGGAAACAGACTTAACAGAGCGAAACAGTCTTAAACAGAGGCAAACAGACTTAAACAGAGGCAAACAGACTTAAACAGAGGGCAAACAGACATAACCAGAGGCAAACAGACTTAAACAGAGGCAAACAGACTTAAACAGAGGCAAACAGAGTTAAACAGATTTAAACAGACTTAAACAGACTTAAACAGAGGCAAACAGACTCAAACAGTTTTAAACTGACTTAAACTGAGGCAAATAGATTGAAACAGAGGCAGACAGAGGCAAACAGAGTGAAACAGAGGCAAACAGAGTGAAACAGAGGCCAAACAGAGTGAAATAGAGGGGAAACAGAGTAAAACAGAGGCAAACAGAGTGAAACGGAGGCAACTAGAGTGAAACAGAGGCAAACAGAGTGAAACAGAGGCAAACAGAGTGACACAGAGGCAAACAGAGTGAAACAGAGGCAACCAGAGTGAGGCAGAGGCAAACAGAGTGAAACAGAGGCAACAGATTGCAACAGAGGCAAACAGTGTGAAACAGAGGCAAACAGAGTGAAACAGAGGCAAACAGAGTGCAACAGAGGCAAACAGAGTGAAACAGAGGCAAACAGAGTGAAACAGAGGCAAACAGACTTAAACAGAGCCAAACAGTCTTAAACAGAGGCAAACAAATTTAAACAGAGGCAAACAGACTTAAACAGAGGCAAACAGACTTAATAAGAGGCAAACAGACTTAAAAAGAGGCAAACAGACTTAAACAGAGGCAAACAGACTTAAACAGAAACAAACAGAATTAAACAGAGGGCAAACAGACTTAAACAGAGGCAAACAGGACATAAACAGAGGTAAACAGACTTAAACAGAGGCAAACAGACTTAAACAGATTTAAACTGACTTAAACGGAGGCAGCCAGAGTGAAACTGATTTAAACAGAGGCAAACAGAGTGAACCAGAGGCAAACAGAGTGAAACAGAGGCAAACAGACTTAAAGAGAGCCAAACAGTCTTAAACAGAGGCAAACAAATTTAAACAGAGGGCAAACAGACTTAAACAGAGGCAAAACAGACTTAATAAGAGGCAAACAGACCTAAACAGAGGCAAACAGACTTAAACAGAGGCAAACAGACTTAAACAGAAACAAACAGAATTAAACAGAGGCAAACAGACTTAAACAGAGGCAAACAGACTTAAACAGAGGTAAACAGACTTAAACAGAGCAAACAGACTTAAACAGATTTAAACTGACTTAAACGGAGGCAGCCAGAGTGAAACTGATTTAATCAGAGGCAAACAGAGGTGAACCAGAGGCAACAGAGTGAAACAGAGGCAAACAGAGTGAAACAGACGCAAACAGAGTGAAACAGAGGCAAACAGTGTGAAACAGAGGCAAACAGAGTAAAGTAGGCAAACAGAATGAAACAGAGGGCAAGCAGAGTGAAACAGAGTCAAACAGAGAGGAAACAGAGGCAAACAGAGTGAAATAGAGGCAAACAGAGTGAAACAGAGGCAGACAGAGGCAAACAGAGTGAAACAGAGGCAAACAGAGTGAACAGAGGCAAACAGAGTGAAACAGAGGCAAACAGAGTGATACAGAGGCAACCAGAGTGAAACAGAGGCAAACAGAGTGAAACAGAGGCAAACAGAGTGAAACAGACGCAAACAGAGTGAAACAGAGGCAAACAGAGTGAAACAGAGGCAACCAGAGTGAGGCAGAGGCAAACAGAGTGAAACAGAGGCAAACAGATTGAAGCAGAGGCAAACAGTGTGAAACAGAGGCAGACAGAGTGAAACAGTGGCAAACAGAGTGAAACAGAGGCAAACAGAGTGAAACAGAGGCAAACAGAGTGAAACAGAGGCAAACAGACTTAAACAGAGCCAAACAGTCTTAAACAGAGGCAAACAAATTTAAACAGAGGCAAACAGACTTAAACAGAGGCAAACAGACTTAATAAGAGGCAAACAGACTTAAACAGAGGCAAACAGACTTAAACAGGGGCAAACAGAATGAAACAGAGGCAAACAGACTTACAAAAGAGGCTAACAGACTTAAACAGAGGTAAACAGACTTAAACAGAGGCAAACAGACTTAAACAGATTTAAACTGACTTAAACTGAGGCAACCAGATTGAAACTGAATTAAACAGAGGCAAACAGAGTGAAACAGAGGCAAACAGAGTGAAACATAGTGAAACAGAGGCAAACAGAGTGAACAGAGTTTAAACAGAGTGAAACACAGGCAAACAGAGTGAAACAGAGGCAAACAGAGTGAATAAGAGGGCAACCAGAGTGAAGCAGAGGCAAACAGAGTGAAACAGAGGCAAACAGAGTGAAACAGAGGCAAACAGAGTGAAAGAGAGGCAAACAGTGTGAAACAGAGGCAAACAGAGTGAAACAGAGGCAAACAGAGTGAAACAGAGGGAAAAAGAGTGAAACAGAGGCAAACAGAATGAAACAGAGGCAAACAGAGTGTGAAACAGAGGCAACCAGAGTGAAGCAGAGGCAAACAGAGTGAAACAGAGGCAAACAGAGAGAAACAGAGGCAAACAGAGTGAAACAGAGGCAAACAGAGTGAAACAGAGGCAAACAGAGTGAAACAGAAGCAAACAGCGTGAAACAGAGGCAAACAGAGTGAAACAGAGGCAAACAGAGTGAAACAGAGGCAAACAGAGTGAAACAGAGGGAGAAAAGACTTAAACAGAGCGAAACAGTCTTAAACAGAGGGCAAACAAACTTAAACAGAGGCAAACAGACTTAAACAGAGGCAAAACAGACTTAAACAGAGGTAAACAGACTTAAACAGAGGCAAACAGACTTAAACTGATTTAAACTGACTTAAACGGAGGCAGCCAGAGTGAAACTGATTTAAACAGAGGCAAACAGAGTGAACCAGAGGCAAACAGAGTGAAACAGAGGCAAACAGACTTAAAGAGAGCCAAACAGTCTTAAACAGAGGCAAACAAACTTAAACAGTGGCAAACAGACTTAAACAGAGGCAAACAGACTTAAACAGAGGCAAACAGACTTAAACAGAGGCAAACAGACTTAAACAGAGGCAAACAGAATAAAACAGCGGCAAACAGAATTAAACAGAGGCAAACAGACTTAAACAGAGGCAAACAGACTTAACCAGAGGCAGGCAGACCTTAACAGAGGCAAACAGAGGCTACCAGAGGCAAACAGATGCAAACAGAGTCTAACAGAGGCAAACATGGGCAAACATAGGCAAACAGAGGCAAGCAGACTTAAACAAAGGCATACAGAAGCAAATAGAGGCAAACAGACTTAAACAGAGTCTAACAGTCTTAAACGGAGGGAAACAGATTGAAACAGAGGCAAACAGACCTAAACAGAGGCAAACAGAGGCAAACAGAGGCAAACAGATGTAGAAGAGGCAAACAGAGGCAAACAGAGGCAACCAGAGTGCGGCAGAGGCAAACAGAGTGAAACAGAGGGAAAAAAAAGTGAAACAGAGGCAAACAGAATGAAAACAGAGGCAAACAGAGTGAAACAGAGGCAACCAGAGTGAAGGCAGAGGCAAACAGAGTGAAACAGAGGCAAACAGAGTGAAACAGAGGCAAACAGAGTGAAACAGAGGCAAACAGAGTGAAACAGTGGCAAACAGACTTAAACAGAGCCAAACAGTCTTAAACAGAGGCAAACAAATTTAACAGAGGCAAACAGACTGAGACAGAGGCAAACAGACTTAATAAGAGGCAAACAGACTTAAACAGAGGCAAACAGACTTAAACAGAGGCAAACAGACTTAAACAGAAACAAACAGAATTAAACAGAGGCAAACAGACATAAACAGAGGGCAAACAGTATTAAACAGAGGTAAACAGACCTTAAACAGAGGCAAACAGGATTGAACAGATTTAAACTGACTTAAACTGAGGCAACCAGAGTGAAACTGATTTAAACAGAGGCAAACAGAGTGAAACAGAGGCAAACAGAGTGAAACATAGTGAAACAGAGGCAAACAGAGGCAAACAGATTGAAACAGAGGCAAACAGAGTGAAACAGAGGCAAACAGACTTAAAGAGAGCCAAACAGTCCTTAAACAGAGGCAAACAACTTAAACAGTGGCAAAACAGACTTAAACAGGGGCAAACAGAATGAAACAGAGGCAAACAGACTTACAAAAGAGGCTAACAGACTTAAACAGAGGTAAACAGACTTAAACAGAGGCAAACAGACTTAAACAGATTTAAACTGACTTAAACTGAAGCAACCAGAGTGAAACTGAATATTAAACAGAGGCAAACAGAGTGAAACAGAGGCAAACAGAGTGAAACATAGTGAAACAGAGGCAAACAGAGTGAACAGAGTTAAACAGAGTGAAACACAGGCAAACAGAGTGAAACAGAGGCAAACAGAGTGAATAAGAGGCAACCAGAGTGAAGCAGAGGCAAACAGAGTGAAACAGAGGCAAACAGAGTGAAACAGAGGGCAAACAGAGTGAAAGAGAGGCAAACAGTGTGAAACAGAGGCAAACAGAGTGAAACAGAGGCAAACAGAGTGAAACAGAGGGAAAAAGAGTGAACAGAGGCAAACAGAATGAAACAGAGGCAAACAGAGTGAAACAGAGGCAACCAGAGTGAAGCAGAGGCAAACAGAGTGAAACAGAGGGCAAACAGAGAGAAACAGAGGCAAACAGAGTGAAACAGAGGCAAACAGAGTGAAACAGAGGCAAACAGAGTGAAACAGAAGCAAACAGCGTGAAACAGAGGCAAACAGAGTGAAACAGAGGCAAACAGAGTGAAACAGAGGCAAACAGAGTGAAACAGAGGGAAAAAGACTTAAACAGAGCGAAACAGTCTTAAACAGAGGCAAACAAACTTAAACAGAGGCAAACAGACTTAAACAGAGGCAAACAGACTTAAACAGAGGTAAACAGACTTAAACAGAGGCAAACAGACTTAAACAGATTTAAACTGACTTAAACGGAGGCAGCCAGAGTGAAACTGATTTAAACAGAGGCAAACAGAGTGAACCAGAGGCAAACAGAGTGAAACAGAGGCAAACAGACTTAAAGAGAGCCAAACAGTCTTAAACAGAGGCAAACAAACTTAAACAGTGGCAAACAGACTTAAACAGAGGCAAACAGACTTAAACAGAGGCAAACAGACCTTAAACAGAGGCAAACAGACTTAAACAGAGGCAAACAGAATAAAACAGCGGCAAACAGAATTAAACAGAGGCAAACAGACTTAAACAGAGGCAAACAGACTTAACCAGAGGCAGCAGACCTTAACAGAGGCAAACAGAGGCTACCAGAGGCAAACAGATGCAAACAGAGTCTAACAGAGGCAAAACATGGGCAAACTATGGCAAACAGAGGCAAGCAGACTTAAACAAAGGCATACAGAAGCAAATAGAGGCAAACAGACTTAAACAGAGTCTAACAGACTTAAACGGAGGGAAACAGATTGAAACAGAGGCAAACAGACCTAAACAGAGGCAAACAGAGGCAAACAGAGGCAAACAGATGTAGAAGAGGGCAAACAGAGGCAAACAGAGGCAACCAGAGTGCGGCAGAGGCAAACAGAGTGAAACAGAGGGAAAAAAAAAGTGAAACAGAGGCAAACAGAATGAAACAGAGGCAAACAGAGTGAAACAGAGGCAACCAGAGTGAAGCAGAGGCAAACAGAGTGAAACAGAGGCAAACAGAGTGAAACAGAGGCAAACAGAGTGAAAACAGAGGCAAACAGAGTGAAACAGTGGCAAACAGACTTAAACAGAGCCAAACAGTCTTAAACAGAGGCAAACAAATTTTAAACAGAGGCAAACAGACTGAGACAGAGGCGAACAGACTTAATAAGAGGCAAACAGACTTAAACAGAGGCCAAACAGACTTAAACAGAGGCAAACAGACTTAAAACAGAAACAAACAGAAGTAAACAGAGGCAAACAGACTTAAACAGAGGCAAACAGTATTAAACAGAGGTAAACAGACTTAAACAGAGGCAAACAGGATTGAACAGATTTAAACTGACTTAAACTGAGGCAACCAGAGTGAAACTGATTTAAACAGAGGCAAACAGAGTGAAACAGAGGCAAACAGAGTGAAACATAGTGAAACAGAGGCAAACAGAGGCAAACAGAGTGAAACAGAGGCAAACAGAGTGAAACAGAGGCAAACAGACTTAAAGAGAGCCAAACAGTCTTAAACAGAGGCAAACAAACTTAAACAGTGGCAAACAGACTTAAACAGGGGCAAACAGAATGAAACAGAGGCAAACAGACTTACAAAAGAGGCTAACAGACTTAAACAGAGGTAAACAGACTTAAACAGAGGCAAACAGACTTAAACAGATTTAAACTGACTTAAACTGAAGCAACCAGAGTGAAACTGAATTAAACAGAGGCAAACAGAGTGAAACAGAGGCAAACAGAGTGAAACATAGTGAAACAGAGGCAAACAGAGTGAACAGAGTTTAAACAGAGTGAAACACAGGCAAACAGAGTGAAACAGAGGCAAACAGAGTGAATAAGAGGCAACCAGAGTGAAGCAGAGGCAAACAGAGTGAAACAGAGGCAAACAGAGTGAAACAGAGGCAAACAGAGTGAAAAGAGAGGCTAAACAGTGTGAAACAGAGGCAAACAGAGTGAAACAGAGGCAAACAGAGTGAAACAGAGGGAAAAAGAGGTGAAACAGAGGCAAACAGAATGAAACAGAGGCAAACAGAGTGAAACAGAGGCAACCAGAGTGAAGCAGAGGCAAACAGAGTGAAACAGAGGCAAACAGAGAGAAACAGAGGCAAACAGAGTGAAACAGAGGGCAAACAGAGTGAAACAGAGGCAAACAGAGTGAAACAGAAGCAAACAGCGTGAAACAGAGGCAAACAGAGTGAAACAGAGGCAAACAGAGTGAAACAGAGGCAAACAGAGTGAAACAGAGGGAAAAAGACTTAAACAGAGCGAAACAGTCTTAAACAGAGGCAAACAAACTTAAACAGAGGCAAACAGACTTAAACAGAGGCAAACAGACTTAAACAGAGGTAAACAGACTTAAACAGAGGCAAACAGACTTAAACAGATTTTAAACTGACTTAAACGGAGGCAGCCAGAGTGAAACTGATTTAAACAGAGGCAAACAGAGTGAACCAGAGGCAAACAGAGTGAAACAGAGGGCAAACAGACTTAAAGAGAGCCAAACAGTCTTAAACAGAGGCAAACAAACTTAAACAGTGGCAAACAGACTTAAACAAGAGGCAAACAGACTTAAACAGAGGCAAACAGACTTAAACAGAGGCAAACAGACTTAAACAGAGGCAAAACAGAATAAAACAGCGGCAAACAGAATTAAACAGAGGCAAACAGACTTAAACAGAGGCCAAACAGACTTAACCAGAGGCAGGCAGACCTTAAACAGAGGCAAACAGAGGCTACCAGAGGCAAACAGATGCAAACAGAGTCTAACAGAGGCAAACATGGGCAAACATAGGCAAACAGAGGCAAGCAGACTTAAACAAAGGCATACAGAAGCAAATAGAGGCAAACAGACCTTAAACAGAGTCTAACAGACTTAAACGGAGGGAAACAGATTGAAACAGAGGCAAACAGACCTAAACAGAGGCAAACAGAGGCAAACAGAGGCAAACAGATGTAGAAGAGGCAAACAGAGGCAAACAGAGGCAACCTGAGTGCGGCAGAGGCAAACAGAGTGAAACAGAGGGAAAAAAGTGAAACAGAGGCAAACAGAATGAAACAGAGGCAAACAGAGTGAAACAGAGGCAACCAGAGTGAAGCAGAGGCAAACAGAGTGAAACAGGAGGCAAACAGAGTGAAACAGAGGCAAACAGAGTGAAACAGAGGCAAACAGAGTGAAACAGTGGCAAACAGACTTAAACAGAGCCAAACAGTCTTAAACAGAGGCAAACAAATTTAAACAGAGGCAAACAGGACTGAGACAGAGGCGAACAGACTTAATAAGAGGCAAACAGACTTAAACAGAGGCAAACAGACTTAAACAGAGGCAAACAGACGTAAACAGAAACAAACAGAATTAAACAGAGGCAAACAGACTTAAACAGAGGCAAACAGTATTAAACAGAGGTAAACAGACTTAAACAGAGGCAAACAGGATTGAACAGATTTAAACTGACTTAAACTGAGGCAACCAGAGTGAAACTGATTTTAAACAGAGGCAAACAGAGTGAAACAGAGTCAAACAGAGTGAAACATAGTGGAAACAGAGGCAAACAGAGGCAAACAGAGTGAAACAGAGGCAAACAGAGTGAAACAGAGGCAAACAGACTTAAAGAGAGCCAAACAGTCTTAAACAGAGGGCAAACAAACTTAAAACAGTGGCAAACAGACTTAAAACAGAGGCAAACAGACTTAAACAGAGGCAAACAGACTAAAACAGAGGCAAACAGAATTAAACAGAGGCAAACAGGCTTAAACAGAGGCAAACAGACTTAACCAGAGGCAGACAGACCTTAACAGAGGCAAACAGAGGCTAACAGAGGCAAACAGAGTCTAACAGAGTTTAACAGAGGCAAACATGGGCAAACATAGGCAAACAGAGGCAAGCAGACCTTAAACAGAGGCTAACAGAAGCAAATAGAGGCAAAACAGACTTAAACAGAGGCAAACAGACTTAAACAGAGGTAAACAGACTTAAACAGAGGCAAACAGACTTAAACAGATTTAAACAGACTTAAACTGAGGGCAACCAGAGTGAAACTGAATTAAACAGAGGCAAAACAGAGTGAAACAGAGGCAAACAGATTGAAACAGAGGCAAACAGAGTGAAACAGAGGCAACCAGAGTGAGGCAGAGGCAAACAGAGTGAAACAGAGGCAAACAGATTGAAACAGAGGCAAACAGTGTGAAACAGAGGCAAACAGAGTGAAACAGAGGCAAACAGAGTGAAACAGAGGCAAACAGAGTGAAACAGAGGCAAACAGACTTAAACAGAGCCAAACAGACTTAAACAGAGGCAAACAGACTAAACAGAGGCAAACAGACTAAAACAGAGGCAAACAGAATTAAACAGAGGCAAACAGACTTAAACAGAGGCAAACAGACTTAACCAGAGGCAGACAGACCTTAACAGAGGCAAACAGAGGCTAACAGAGGCAAACAGATGCAAACAGATTCTAACAGAGGCAAACATGGGCAAACATAGGCAAACAGAGGCAAGCAGACTTAAACAGAGGCAAACAGAAGCAAATAGAGGCAAACAGACTTAAACAGAGTCTAACAGACTTAAACGGAGGGAAACAGATTGAAACAGAGGCAAACAGAACTAAACAGAGGCAAACAGAGTGAAACAGAGGCAAACAGATGTAGAAGAGGCAAACAGAGGCAAACAGAGGCAAACAGAGGCAAACAGATGTAGAAGAGGCAAACAGAGGCAAACAGAGGCAACCAGAGTGCGGCAGAGGCAAACAGAGTGAAACAGAGGCAACCAGAGTGAAGCAGAGGCAACAGAGTGAAACAGAGGCAAACAGAGAGAAACAGAGGCAAACAGAGTGAAACAGAGGCAAACAGAGTGAAACAGAGGCAAACAGAGTGAAACAGAAGCAAACAGTGTGAAACAGAGGCAAACAGAGTGAAACAGAGGCAAACAGAGTGAAACAGAGGCAAACAGAGTGAAACAGAGGCAAACAGATTGAAAACAGAGGCAAACAGACTTAAACAGAGCCAAACAGACTTAAACAGAGGCAAACAGACTTAAACAGAGCGAAACATTCTTAAACAGAGGCAAACAGACTTACACAGAGGCAAACAGACTTAAACAGAGGCAAACAGACATAAACAGAGGCCAACAGACTTAACCAGAGGCAAACAGACTTAAACAGAGGCAAACAGAGTTAAACAGATTTAAACAGACTTAAACAGACTTAAACAGAGGCAAACAGACCTCAAACAGTTTTAAACTGTCTTAAACTGAGGCAAACAGAGTGTGAAACAGAGGCAGACAGAGGCAAACAGAGTGAAACAGAGGCAAACAGAGTGAAATAGAGGGAAACAGAGTGAAAACAGTGCAAACAGAGGCAAACAGAGTGAAACAGAGGCACATAGAGTGAACAGAGGCAAACAGATTGAAACAGAGGCAAACAGAAGTGAAAGAGAGGCAACTAGAGTGAAACAGAGGCAAACAGAGTGAAACAGAGGCAAACAGAGTGAAACAGAGGCAACCAGAGTGAGGCAGAGGCAAACAGAGTGAAACAGAGGGCAAACAGATTGAAACAGAGGCAAACAGTGTGAAACAGAGGCAAACAGAGTGAAACAGAGGCAAACAGAGTGCAACAGAGGCAAACAGAGTGAAACAGAGGCAAACAGACTTAAACAGAGCCAACAGACTTAAACAGAGGCAAACGGACTTAAACAGAGGCAAACAGACTAAAACAGAGGCAAACAGAATTAAACAGAGGCAAACAGACTTAAACAGAGGCAAACAGACTTAACCAGAGGCAAACAGACAAAAACAGAGGCAAACAGACTTAAACAGAGGCAAACAGACTTAACAGAGGCAAACAGAGTTAAACAGATTTAAACAGACTTAAACAGACTTAAACAGAGGCAAACAGACTCAAACAGTTTTAAACTGACTTAAACTGAGGCAAACAGAGTGAAACAGAGGCAGACAGAGGCAACAGAGTGAAACAGAGGCAAACAGAGTAAAATAGAGGGAACAGAGTGAAACAGAGGCAAACAGAGGCAAACAGAGTGAAACAGAGGCACACAGAGGTGAACAGAGGCAAACAGAGTGAAACAGAGGCAACTAGAGTGAAAACAGAGGCAAACAGAGTGAAACAGAGGCAAACAGAGTGAAACAGAGGCAAACAGAGTGAAACAGAGGCAACCAGAGTGAGGCAGAGGCAAACAGAGTGAAACAGAGGCAAACAGATTGAAACAGAGGCAAACAGCGTGAAACAGAGGCAAACAGAGTGAAACAGAGGCAAACAGAGTGAAACAGAGGCAAACAGAGTGAAACAGAGGCAAACAGACTTAAACAGTGCCAAACAGACTTAAACAGAGGCAAACAGAGTTAAACAGAGGCAAACAGACTAAAACAGAGGCAAACAGAATTAAACAGAGGCAAACAGACTTAAACAGAGGCAAACAGACTTAACCAGAGGCAGACAGACCTTAACAGAGGCAAACAGAGGCTAACAGTGGCAAACAGATGCAAAACAGAGTCTAACAGAGGCAAACATGGGCAAACATAGGCAAACAGAGGCAAGCAGACTTAAACAGAGGCAAACAGAAGCAAATAGAGGTAAACAGACTTAAAAGAGTCTAACAGACTTAAACGGAGGGAAACAGATTGAAACAGAGGCCAAACAGAACTAAACAGAGGCAAACAGAGGCAAACAGAGGCAAACAGATGTAGAAGAGGCAGACAGAGGCAAACAGAGGCAAACAGAGGCAAACAGATGTAGAAGAGGCAAACAGAGGCAAACAGAGGCAACCAGAGTGCGGCAGAGGCAAACAGAGTGAAACAGAGGGAAAAAAGAGTGAAACAGAGGCAAACAGAATGAAACAGAGGCAAACAGAGTGAAACAGAGGCAACCAGAGTGAAGCAGAGGCAAACAGAGTGAAACAGAGGCAAACAGAGAGAAACATGGGCAAACAGACAGAAACAGAGGCAAACAGAGTGAAACAGAGGCAAACAGAGTGAAACAGAAGCAAACAGTGTGAAACAGAGGCAAACAGAGTGAAACAGAGGCAAACAGAGGTGAAACAGAGGGAAAAAGACTTAAACAGAGGGGAAAAAAGACTTAAACAGAGCGAAACAGTCTTAAACAGAGGCAAACAAACTTAAACAGAGGCAAACAGACTTAAACAGAGGCAAACAGACTTAAACAGAGGCAAACAGTCTTAAACAGAGGCAAAACAGAGTTAAACAGATTAAAACAGAGTTAAACAGACTTATACAGAGGCAAACAGACTTAAACAGTTTTTAAACTGACTTAAACTGAGGGCAAATAGAGTGAAACAGAGTTTAAACAGTGCCAAACAGAGTGAAACAGAGGGCAAACAGAGTTGAAACATAGTGAAACAGAGGCAAACAGAGTGAAACAGAGGCAATCAGAGTGAAATAGAGGCAAACAGAGTGAAACAGAGGCAAACATAGGCAAACAGAGTGAACAGAGGCAAAGAGAGTGAAACAGAGGCAAACAAAGTGAAACAGAGGCAAACAGAGTGAAACAGACCGCAAACAGAGTGAAACAGAGGCAAACAGTGTGAAACAGAGGCAAACAGAGTAAAACAGAGGCAAACAGAATGAAACAGAGGCAGACAGAGTGAAACAGAGGCAAACAGAGTGAAACAGAGGCAGACAGAGTGAAATAGAGGCAAACAGAGTGAAACAGAGGCAAACAGAGGCAAACAGAGTGAAACAGAGGCAAACAGAGTGAACAGAAGGGCAAACAGAGTGAAATAGAGGCAAACAGAGTGATACAGAGGCAACCAGAGTGAAACAGAGGCAAACAGAGTGAAACAGAGGCAAGCAGACTGAAACAGACGCAAACAGAGTGAAACAGAGGCACACAGAGTGAAACAGAGGCAACCAGAGTGAGGCAGAGGCAAACAGAGGTGATGCAGAGGCAAACAGAGTGAAACAGAGGCAAACAGTGAGAAACAGAGGCAAACAGAGTGAACTAGTGGCAAACAGAGTTGAAACAGAAGCAAACAGAGTGAAACAGAGGCAAACAGAGTGAAACAGAGGCAAACAGACTTAAACAGAGCCAAACAGTCTTAAACAGAGGCAAACAAATTTAAACAGAGGCAAACAGACTTAAACAGAGGCAAACAGACTTAATAAGAGGCAAACAGACTTAAACAGAGGCAAACAGAGTTAAACAGAGGCAAACAGGACTTAAACAGAGGCAAACGGAATTAATCAGAGGCAAACAGACTTAAACAGAGGCAAACAGAGTGAAACAGAGGCAAACAGAGTGAAACAGAGGGAAAAAGACTTAAACAGAGCGAAACAGTCTTAAACAGAGGCAAACGGAATTAATCAGAGGCAAACAGACTTAAACAGAGGCAAACAGACTTAAACAGAGATAAACAGACTTAAACAGAGGCAAACAGACTTAACAGATTTAAACTGACTTAAACTGAGGCAACCAGAGTGAAACTGAATTAACAGAGGCAAACAGAGTGAAACAGAGGCAAACAGAGGCAAACAGAGTGAAACAGAGGCAAACAGCGTGAACAGAGGCAAACAGAGTGAAACAGAGGGCAAACAGACTTATAGAGAGCCAAACAGTCTTAAACAGAGGCAAACAGACTTAAACAGAGGCAAACAGACTTAAACAGAGGCAAACAGACTTAAACAGATTTAAACTGACTTAAACTGAGGCAACCAGAGTGAAACTGATTTAAACAGAGGCAAGCAGAGTGAAACAGAGGCAAACAGAGTGAAACATGTGAAACAGAGGCAAACAGAGTGAAACAGAGGCAAACAGAGTGAAACAGAGGCAAACAGACTTAAAGAGAGCCAAACAGTCTTAAACAGAGGCAAAAAAACTTAAACAGAGGCAAATAGACTTAAACAGAGGCAAACAGACTTAAACAGAGGCAAACAGACTAAAACAGAGGCAAACAGAATTAAACAGAGGCAAACAGACTTAAACAGAGGCAAACAGACTTAACCAGAGGCAGACAGACCTTAACAGAGGCAAACAGAGGCTATCAGAGGCAAACGGATGCAAACAGAGTCTAACAGAGGCAAACATGTGCAAACATAGGCAAACAGAGGCAAGCAGACTTAAACAGAGGCAAACAGAAGCAAATAGAGGCAAAGAGACTTAAACAGAGTCTAACAGACTTAAACGGAGGGAAACAGATTGTAACAGAGGCAAACAGACCTAAACAGAGGCAAACAGAGGCAAACAGAGGCAAACAGAGGCAAACAGATGTAGAAGAGGCAAACGGAGGTGAAACAGAGGCAACCAGAGTGCGGCAGAGGCAAACAGAGTGAAACAGAGGGAAAAAAAAGTGAAACAGAGGCAAACAGAATGAAACAGAGGCAAACAGAGTGAAACAGAGGGGCAACCAGAGTGAAGCAGAGGCAAACAGAGTGAAACAGAGGCAAACAGAGAGAAACAGAGGCAAACAGAGTGAAACAGAGGCAACAGAGTGAAACAGAGGCAACAGAGTGAAACAGAGGCAAGCAGAGTGAAACAGAAGCAAACAGTGTGAAACAGAGGCAAACAGAGTGAAACAGAGGCAACCAGAGTGAAACAGAGGCAAACAGAGTGAAACAGAGGCAAACAGAGTGAAACAGAGGGAAAAAAGACTTAAACAGAGCGATACAGTCTTAAACAGAGGCAAACAAACTTAAACAGAGGCAAACAGACTTAAACAGAGGCAAACAGACTTAAACAGAGGCAAACAGACTTAACAGAGGCAAACAGACTTAAACAGAGGCAAACTGAGTTAAACAGATTTAAACAGGAGTTAAACAGACTTATACAGATGCAAACAGATTTAAACAGTTTTAAACTGACTTAAACTGAGGCAAATAGAGTGAAACAGAGTTAAACAGTGCCAAACAGAGTGAAACAGAGGCAAACAGAGTGAAACATAGTGAAACAGAGGCAAACAGAGTGAAACAGAGGCAATCAGAGTGAAATAGAGGCAAACAGAGTGAAACAGAGGCAAACAGAGGCAAACAGAGGTGAACAGAGGGGAAACAGACTTAAACAGAGCGAAACAGTCTTAAACAGAGGCAAAACAGACTTAAACAGAGGCAAACAGACTTAACCAGAGGCAGACAGACCTTAACAGAGGCAAACAGAGGCTAACAGAGGCAAACAGAGTCTAACAGAGTTTAACAGAGGCAAACATGGGCAAAACATAGGCAAACAGAGGCAAGCAGACTTAAACAGAGGCTAACAGAAGCAAATAGAGGCAAAACAGACTTAAACAGAGGCAAACAGACTTAAACAGCGGTAACAGACTTAAACAGAGGCAAACAGACTTAAACAGATTTAAACAGACTTAAACTGAGGCAACCAGAGCGAAACTGAATTAAACAGAGGCAAACAGAGTGAAACAGAGGCAAACAGATTGAAACAGAGGCAAACAGAGTGAAACAGAGGCAACCAGAGTGAGGCAGAGGCAAAACAGAGTGAAACAGAGGCAAACAGATTGAAACAGAGGCAAACAGTGTGAAACAGAGGCAAACAGAGTGAAACAGAGGCAAACAGAGTGAAACAGAGGCAACAGAGTGAAACAGAGGCAAACAGACTGAAACAGAGCCAAACAGACTTAAACAGAGGCAAACAGACTTAAAACAGAGGCAAACAGACTAAAACAGAGGCAAACAGAATTAAACAGAGGCAAACAGACTTAAACAGAGGGCAAACAGACTTAACCAGAGGCAGACAGACCTTAACAGAGGCAAACAGAGGCTAACAGAGGCAAACAGATGCAAACAGAGTCTAACAGAGGCAAACATGGGCAAACATAGGGAAACAGAGGCAAGCAGACTTAAACAGAGGCAAACAGAAGCAAATAGAGGCAAACAGCCTTAAACAGAGTCTAACAGACTTAAAACGTGAAGAGGTGAAACAGAAGCAAACAGTGGTGAAACAGAGGCAAAACAGAGTGAACAGAGGCAAACAGAGTGAAACAGAGGCAAACAGAGTGAAACAGAGGCAAACAGACCTTAAACAGAGCCAAACAGACTTAAACAGAGGCAAACAGACTTAAACAGAGCGAAACATTCTTAAACAGAGGCAAACAGACTTACACAGAGGCAAACAGACTTAAACAGAGGCAAACAGACATAAACAGAGGCCAACAGACTTAAACAGAGGGCAAACAGACTTAAACAGAGGCAAACAGAGTTAAACAGATTTAAACAGACTTAAACAGACCTTAAACAGAGGCAAACAGACTCAAACAGTTTTAAACTGTCTTAAACTGAGGCAAACAGAGTGAAACAGAGGCAGACAAGAGGCAAACAGAGTGAAACAGAGGCAAACAGAGGCAAACAGAGTGAAACAGAGGCACATAGAGTGAACAGAGGCAAACAGATTGAAACAGAGGCAAACAGAGTGAAAGAGAGGCAACTACAGTGAAACAGAGGCAAACAGAGTGAAACAGAGGCAAACAGAGTGAAACAGAGGCAACCAGAGTGAGGCAGAGGCAAACAGAGTGAAACAGAGGCAAACAGATTGAAACAGAGGCAAACAGTGTGAAACAGAGGCAAACAGAGTGAAACAGAGGCAAACAGAGTGCAACAGAGGCAAACAGAGTGAAACAGAGGCAAACAGACTTAAACAGAGCCAAACAGACTTAAACAGAGGCAAACAGACTTAAACAGAGGCAAACAGACTAAAACAGAGGCAAACAGAAATAAACAGAGGCAAACAGACTTAAACAGAGGCAAACAGACTTAACCAGAGGCAAACAGACATAACAGAGGCAAACAGACTTAAACAGAGGCA